>VDFB02283377.1:0-194323 GCA_007258455.2 Sequoia sempervirens
ATAAAAAAATATTACCAAAATGAAACCAATAGGCTTATGAAAAAAAAAAAGAATAAAATGGTATATTGGAGTTATTAATTGGAGGTTGGGTAAAATGGTACATAGTACGTACCACCCCCATAGTAACTGTGTTTGTAACTAAGCGATTCAAATTGTAATCGATTAGCAACTCTTCCCCTACAGTTATTGATTTTATCGCACATACGAATACACGGTTTCCCTCACGCACCTTGAATATGCAATTGGGTTACTTATTTGTTGACCTAGGTCATGTATAGTTTATAAACCCTGCAATATTCCCTAATGCTTTTGGCCTTCCATGAATGTGCACTTGTACTCATGCATGCAGTCATATCTTTTAGTTGTATATAATTTGTTGATAGTGCATACCTACACATGCGCCATGTATGCTCCGAACCGAGTTGCATCCAATCTTTGTAACTGTAATAGGGTCTGACATACTCCATCAATTCAATAACTTTTTCATAACAGACCTTTATGACGTCCATGTAAAATAGGCCCAAACCATGTAATGGCGATGGTGCTATGCAATATATCCTCTCGTTGACACAAAAATTAGTGTTTATTGGAGGAAGTTCCTTGGGTACCCATTGTTTCCATAGATTTTTGTACCTTAAGGGCACCTCGATGTTGCCTATGCTCTCATCATCATAAGAACATGACCCCCCTTTGGCAAGAAAAAATTCCATGCGTTTATAGAATTTTCTTCTAATATTTTGACCTCTATTTGATCTCCCTCTTGTAGACATACTACATGTCTCGCTTTCCTCTTCTCTTCCTGAATTTCCCTCGCTCGAGGAAGACAAATCTGACAAATACCTATTTGGTGGTACCTGCACTCATAAGGATGTTGGATGAAGTTCTTTCATGGTGATGTGATCCCAAGGTATGGGGTTGGAGGATTAAAAACCAAGGTTGTCACTACTAGTCAAATGCATGTGGAGGTAACAATAGTTGTGAATGTATCAATAAACCTTGTAAGGTCTGATGATTAGAGATCACTTGGTAAGCATGGGAATGGTTTGTAGGGTCACAAACCTTGTGTTTTGAAGCCTTGGGTTTTGGGAACATCTAGAGGAGTCATTGTCTTGTTTCTTGGAGGTTGATTGGGTTAGTTGGTGGAAGGTTGCTATTACTTTTTGTACCTGTCTTTGAAATTTTTTGGACCACCTTCCTCGAAGACAATAGTCCCTCTGAGGTAGTACTGGTGTGTGGTTAGTTAGTCTATGAAATTTTTTGGACCACCTTTGATGTGAAATAGCCCCTCGTGCAACCATCCTTTCAGTCTATTTCTAAATGGATAGACCCCTTGCCTTTAATGATTAAGCTCCACAGGTTTCTACCCCTATGGTTTTTTGGGTCCCTCAAATAAAATAATAAAAGATGGGCCCTACTCAGAAGAACCCCAAAATGTATCGGAGTTTGTTTGTTTCTCAACAATCCAGTTAAAGAGGCTAATTGGGTCCCTCCCTATCCAACATTCCTTCACCATTTTCCAGACGCCCACAACATCTTCGAACCATTTATACTCTTCTGGAACTTGAAAAAAAAGCCCACTTTCATTAGTGTTCTCTTTCAGGCTTTCCCTAGTGCTGGCATCTATACTGTTCTTTTGGAGGTTTGGTTGAGTCAGTGAAATATTCAGAAGTTTTTAATGGCTCCTTGTCTTTTTTTCATCTCTTGTACTGGTGCAGGAGCACCTTGGCATAATTAGGCCTCTATGAAGCAATGTTTTGAAATTTGATTCAATTTTATTGTTCCTACTTTGTAAATCATGTTATTAGAGTCATGTTTCATATATTTTAGGTCATGTTGAGGTCATTTGGTGTTTATTAAGTCCAAAAGCACAAAAATGAAAACAATGTAAAAAGTTGTCAACTTAATCAAAAAGGAAATATTAAGAGATGAAGAGTCATTAGGGTCAGTTAGAGGCAGTTAGAAGGCTAAAAGTCAGTTTTTTTTCCTTTAAAAAGGCTCTTGTATCTTTTAGAACTTCGAGGGTGGTTGAATAAAGAATAAGTTCAAGGAAAATCTCTGATTTTTAATCATTTTTCTTCATAAATCTTGCATTTCCAGGCATTGTACAGAATTGTATGGCCTTGAAGGCATGGTAGAATGGTTGGATATGGTAATAATCTCAATCACCTTCCTATTACATCAAAGTTCATGCATTTTAGTTAAGATTTGTGTGAGTTATTGTGGATTTACTTCAGACTGCTAAAACCCTTAGTTAGTGTAAGCAAAGACAAAAATAATTATGTTTCTCCTTTATTAATTGGTGGAATCTTCTGGTTTCTTGTGAGATTATCCTACTATGAATGTTCTTTCATGTTTTAGTGGATTTAGGGAAAAATCATAAAGATAAGATGTGAGGGAATGAAGTATCTTGACTGAAAAACTGTGTACAGTCTGTGAATAGAGTAATTATGAAGGTTAAGCCCTTAGGGTTTTGTGAAAATACTTTGTAAACAGAATTTGATGCTTTGAAGAGAATATACCAGTCAAACTAAACATGTCCCAAGCACTGGACAAGTGTACTTTGGTCAGGAGTTAGTAAAGCAACACACCCTTATGCAATTCAGGCCTAATTAGGCCTAAATCTATCTGAGACAACAATATTTGAAGCTTGTGTTGTAAAATTTTTGATACCCATTTTGAATATGTTTTAGATATGCAAGGAGGGAATTGAAAAGTGTGGATAGACTTGTGTAATAGTGCTTAGATTGTGAATGAAGCCCTGACAAATAGGTTGGCAGACCTACAAGCATTGCAAATAGGGTATGAAGGAACCAGTGACAGTAAGAACTTTTAGGGCTTTTGATGATTAAGAGTGAGTTCTTGGTTGTTTTGGTTAAGAGATTACCAAGGTATAATTTGATCTCATTTGATATAAGGTTTGGTGTAAGTATGAAGTTAAAAAGTCCATTGCTTTGACTGATCTGTCTAATAATAGCCCTGTTTTGGAGACTAAAATGAAAGTACAGTATATGATTTTGTTAAATTGTCAAGAATAAAGGATGGGAGATGGTTTAAATTTGTTTGAAGTTAAATGGAATGGAAATTGTGTGGTCTATATTAGCCTAAATATTGTTTTGGGTCAGATTACTTTATGTTGAGTTGAAATTGTGAAGTTTAGGATAGTCATAAAGAGAGTTAATGGTAAAATGAAAGGGCAGACTGGGTAATTTTTTGTTTTGATCAAGATAAAGTTGACTAAGGTGTTTGAAGGTCTGGTAATGGTTTGGAACTCTAAAGAAAAAATTGAGTGTTTGTGTTGAGTTTTGAGAAGGGAAATATAGTTGAATAAGTTTGTCAAAAGAAGGAAAATTCAAGATTGTTTGTGACCTATCAAATGAGATTGTGTGAGTTTGTTTCCTTCTTCTGACTCTACATCATGTACTTCTATACGTTCTCTTATGGACATGCACTAGGCATTTTTCATTGCATTCATGGACCATGTATTTTTTTCAGTCCCTTTGATCATTTATGGACCTCAATATGTAAATTTATTTCATCAAAGTTTAGAAATTTGAACCCTAGTGAACTTCGTGTGTTGTTATGTGACGGGAATTCCTTTCAATTTTATAGTAGAAAAAATATGCTAAGACAGATACAAAAACTGCAGTTCATAGGCCAAAAATGGCCACCCAACTGATTGAACATCTCAAAGCTTGGTTGTTCAAACTAACCAGACACTAGTACTAGGTAGTACTTGGGTTTGTCAATGGGAAATTAGCTTGAATTGACCAAATTATAGCATGCAACACCTTGATGGGAACAAACAGAGTCTAAATCACTGTACTTGCAACAAGATTTCTAAATGTGGGGGAAAAATCACTTATAGTCAATGTCCCTTGGTCGATTTTCCCTTTCTAAGTTCCCTCACCTCTCGCTCTGGCTTTCCTCCTACCAAATGGTTCCTATTCTTCCTCCTCGACTCAATGGCATTGCAACACTCATCTAGTGAAGTCTCACAACTCTCCACTTAGGGGTTGGATGCAGTGGTTCTCAGTTCAACTCTCCAGTTAGGGTCTCGGTGCAGTATGCTATGTCATGCTCCTACGCGCGCGGGGCCAAAATTCAAAATATATAGTTTATATATATTCTATGTCAACATATAGTTTATATACAAAATATATATGCTATGTCAACATATAGTTTATTTTATTTTCTACAAAATAAATTTTTTGTATGGTGGCTTGTTGAGCTTATATAGTTGGATTTCTCTTTCTTTATAATTTTTGATGATTTATTTCCTATGACATGATTGAATATTATCTACAGTCCTAGTGATTGTTAAAAATGCTTATGATATGTGATGTTTAATCATGATGGATATCTAAGAATCAGTGATTAAAATACTACTTGACTAAAGATTGACCTCTCTGATATTTTGTCATTTAAACATCATGGAATAAATGCTTGCAATCAATGTCTTAATAATGTAGCCTACAAGGTTTCTTTTCCTAGTTTTTTTTGGTCCTATTCTTGTTATGACTTATTTTTTTACATTGGTCTATTACATTAATGGGGAGCATATCTAGTGAATCGATTCTTTCAGTCTCTTTGATTCTTATCCTTGTGCATAATGAGTTTTCTTCTATCCTATGATTCATTGATTGTTGGTTTAAAACACTCATTACAACTAACATGGATATGAATTATGATGTGGGTGTGAGAAGGGATTGTTGAATATGAAGGAATGGTTTAGGAAAGTACTCAATCCAAATGAGTCATTTTCTTGTCATGGAATGTGTTAAGAGACTTTAAAATTAATATATTCAATCTAGTTAATATTGACACATCTAAAGCATGCCAAAGGCACTTCAGAGATATGCTATGACATAAATAAGATTTTTAAGGTGATGTCAAGTCTTGATCCATTAGGGTAGGAAAACATAGATGCATTGGTACAAAAGGTTCCATTCAACTTGGAGGAAATGGATAATTACCTAAGGGGCTAATGTGAGATTGGACCAAGTTTATATTATGATACAACTAGCTCTGGGAAAGGGATGATGAAATGGTTAAGTACGAGAAATTGTAGAGATAAATATAACACCAAGGGAAGAACACTAGAACTAATTTTAGCACTATGGATTAATCCAAGACTCAAAATTCCACTAAGAGGCATCCCTTACCTCTTAAATTAATTCCATAGGTGGGTTTATCCTCCAATATAGTGCCATTGGTTAGCTTATCATGTGAACTTCCGCTATAAGTAGGATTACCATACACTTTCATAACATGCATGTGTGGTTTCAAAAGGTTTATATGTTCTTGTGAATTTGAAAGAAAGGCATGTTTTGACTTTTCCAATAGGTGTTAGGGGTTAATTTGACTTTGTTTTAGCATTAGAGTGACAAACCTTGTGGTTTAGGTTCCATAAACAAAATATACTCATTTTTTTAGCTTCCCGTTATCATCTTTATATTCAATGAGCTTTTTAAAGATCTTCTAAATATTCATTTCCAATGAAAATGCACAAACTGATGCATAATAGATCCAAGGTGAGGCTCAAAGAGCCTTGTCTTTTGAAACCATTAACCAAAGAAATGCTAAGAACAATATATGAAAGAGACGAAGAATAAGGCAACTTGTATTATTAGGAAGGATGAGATGCCTTTATATATCATGACCTCATGTTTGAGTCTCAAAACCCTCCCATATCATCAACACATGCATCTAGGTTAACCATGTCAATTTTCACTCCATACAAGCACAAATTGAAAAAATTTCAACGTTGGCCCCATTCACATGTCACTATGCGGGGTCAACATGAGGAAACACTAATTTTTTGGGAATGAAATAACCAAAGATATGATCAAATAATATCTAATCATAAATAGTCGTAGAGTAATTAGGATTTGATCATATGGAAATTTCTAGGAGAGCTACAATAGTTGTAACATCATGAGTTAACAACATTAAAAAGTACATCATGAATTAATTATGTAATGACATAAAAATTAAAAACATCATGAATTAATTATGTAACCATATAAGTCAAATATAATTCTATCAAGAAATAATATCAAATAGATAATATAATCACATAACTCATAAATTTCAATGTCATTGATCTTCTTCTTCTTCCAACTCTTTGTCTGTATCATCCAATCTAGATTCGACATTGTAAGGATTGGCCATATCATCATCATTGTCATTGATATCAGTTTCAATAATGTCATCATCCACACGAATATCATCTTCATGAACATTAACTCCTACATCATCATGATCTAATTCATCTTCTTCGACATCTTCGTTAGACACATCATCAACTAACTGTTGATCCTGATCATCATCTACATCATCTTCTAGTTATTCAGTATCTTCTTCCACCACATTATACTTTACCGGCCTTCCTCTTGGATCATGTCTAACAAAAACTGACCAACCCAGTTTTCCTGGAACCTCTGAGTAAAATACCTGCTCATATTGGCTTGGAAGAACATAGGGCTCATTTCTAGCTCGCTCGATCGACCTTGTATTAACCATGGTAAATCCATTATCATGTTCAATAACAGTTCTCTTAGGATCATTTTCATTAAATCGTAGCTTGTACCATTGGACGACGAACAAAACTAATTTGAAGGACTTAAAGTCACACTCAATTATATCATCCAAAATCCCATAGTATCAATTTTCTAAGACTTCTAGATGTATGTCGCTTCTAGATGAAACATTAGTCACCTGAAAGACTGTAGTTATCCCAGAATCACAAGTTTTCTCCATGTCATCCAACTTTTTGATTCAAAATTTTTGACCATTGCACCACATAGCCTTGTGGTGTTTCACCTGCAATATGTCAAACATGTAAAAATGATTGCATCGTTAGTTGATAAACATATTTATTCTTGGCCGAATGTATGCAAAGGAGAAAAAATTAGCATATATATACATCAATATAATTGAAAATAATTAAATAATATGGGTGATTAATATATTTATCGATACACAATTTTATCTGTAAACCATATGCTAAATCATTTCCTTGAGTTGTAACATTGGAATCTCCATTCTGATGGGATTAATATTTTAACCAATGAAGCCACACCTTCCCAAGTTAATGCGCTACATCGTTCAATCCACACTGTCATCCAATCAAGATTTTTTGCGACGTACAAATGTAGTGCATCCCACTCTCGACCAACTATATAAAAAAAAAAGAAATTCACAAATGACGTATAACTAGTTAATTACCATGGTATACGACCTTAATTTATAATTGATGTACCTGAAAACCTAACATCCCACTACCAATGATCTTATTATCTTTTGTAAGAAATCTTTGAACTATATGTATCCAAGACCCATTGTGTTGGAACTATAAAAATTTTAAAAAATTTATAGTGATTTATACTCATAAGTTTCCCAAAGGAGCCCATATTTTGAATAAAAAATTGATATAATATCCTTTGCATGACATGACTATCAATGATCACATCAGCCTTAACCATTTGATACCATGAATTTTGTCTAATCCCAAGGATTTGAGTAAATAAGCCATATTGACAAGAGATGGTGCAGGTCTCTCTAATTCATAAAGCATTGTATTCTTATACATATTTTCTAGCATATCGGCGAGAGGTTAGAGATGTCACGCCAATCAGATTTCATATGAAGATGTGCATTGAGAAGATACAGTTCATGTTCTCATCGATGAAGAAGTTCATCGGCAAGATGAGCATCATCAGGAAGAGATCAATAGGTCATATCGAGCATATGTGTCTTATCGATGAAATACCATCAGTACGAGATTTTTCATGTCTCACCGATAAAGCATAAAGAATCACATCGGAAAGACAAAACACTATTGGAGGAAGGTTCTTAAGTCAACCCGAGCACATTTGTCTCACCAATGAAATATCATCGGTGAGACACCCATCCTGTCTTACTGACGAAACAAAAGTAGATACTATCGGCAAGAAAATTGCTATTGGGGTGAGTTCGAAATGTTCCCCCGACTCTCCATGTCATGTCGATGGGATTACATCGGTAAGAGTCTTGGAAACATACTTAAGATCAAAGTAAGGAACATTGGGGAGACTCATAGCGTCGGGGAAACAACTGGGTGTCTTAGCGATACATAGTCTCTTGCCGATAAAGAATACAAATGGGTGAAAGGATTCATCGAGGTGACTCTTGGAAATATCTATGCATTATGGATCAGACGGATGAATTATGTGATATCGGCAAAAAGGACATAATGTCTCCCTGATCAATAGGGTGTTTAGTGAACGTTGGTTGAACCTGAATAAAAAGGATCGCCCAGAGTTTGAAATGTCATGCCGATATAAAGCACTTGATGTGACAGTGAGAATTTCAAAAAAATTGGAAACTCGTACATGCTCAGAGCTGGAACATTAATGGCATCACGAACACACAAAGAATTAGATAATTTTTGAAGAGGAGTAATTGAATATTTTTTTTGTAGAATTAGTAGTAGGAGAGCGAACGAAGGGCCAGAGGATTTTACAACCAAATATTTTCAAATAAATTGGTAAGTTCTATGTGATTGAATTTCCTATTATGTGGGGCGGGGGCCCTAGCTCGGTTGGTTAGGTAATTCCATTGCGGCTCTGCTGGTCACGAGTTCTAGTCTCCCCCCGTCCCGTGGTACCGGAGGGCGTGTCGCGCCAGCGCCGCCGGTCACGTTAAAAAGTTTACCAGGTGCACTGCAGTTTATAGGGGGTCGTGCTACCCGATTCCTGCAGTTTAAAAAAAAAAAAAAATTTCCTATTATGTGATTTATAAAGAGTAAAATGAAAAGTACCAGCTCGAGGAAAACAAAGGGAAAGAGATAGGGTGAGAGTAGTTGCCCAAGAGGGAAAAAGCAAAAAAATGAAACTGAAAATGAGCTAGGGGTAGTGGAAAGGAAATTGAACCAAGACTTAATCGACCAATTACTTGGTTCAGGACCTAATTGGAGTCTAGATATCACATATTTGTGATCCATTGGGAAAACCATTTGTACACATATCAGAGGTTGCAATCAGTGAGTTTTTTAACCTAGAGGGGGTATGTGATGAAAATATTGTAAATGAGGAGTTGGAAAGGGAGTTTTGGAGAATGGATACTATAACCAAGGGTTGGAGATTACCGTTGCATAGACTCAAAAAGGATGGCAACTCAATTCCATTAGAAGATAGTGATGGCCCTCCATTTCATGTTGACATTTTTGAACCATACTTGAAGTATACATATTTTTCAACAGGCCAAGTATTAGGGATGGAGGTCCCCGAGTACTTGTCAATTGTGCCAATGGTAGTGGAAATAGATGTTCAATGCCATAATTCTAGACCTTTTGACTATGCTTCACATATTTCCAAAGAACTTGATGCAAGATTAATGTCAATAAAAAAT
Source organism: Sequoia sempervirens (assembly GCA_007258455.2). Taxonomy (NCBI): domain Eukaryota; kingdom Viridiplantae; phylum Streptophyta; class Pinopsida; order Cupressales; family Cupressaceae; genus Sequoia; species Sequoia sempervirens. The sequence continues at coordinate 9,391 of VDFB02283377.1, forward strand.
GGATACCTTGTTTTGCATTTAAAGCCCTATTCGACAGGAACTGAATTTGTGGCCTGAAGGGTTAAGAGTTTCAAAATTTGATAAGGAAGGAAGATCATTACCAGTACAACTGTGGACTGCCATCTAGGACAATAGATTTTCTAGTTCTTGCTTTATACATTTTGAAGAATATTATGTGAAGCCATTGTATAAATTGTATAATCACCCTTGTGATTACTCACTGTCTGATGCAATAAGAGGGTTTCTCAGACCTAAGGACTTTGATGGGCCTATCAATCACAATTGGGGGGACTGGTATTACTTGGAAGGTGCAACTATGATAAGGATATATGGGTTTTAGGATGCACCTTTTATCCTTCCCAAAACAGTACCTGACAGGATTTCCTACCTAGAGATTGCTAGGTAGTTAGATTATTCAAATTTCATGAACTTAAGTTCTTTTGGAAAAAATGCATTTCTTCCTAGCACTCTTTGTTTTGGTGACTTCACTATGTTCGCAAGGGATGGATATGATATGGTTCTAAATAAATTGTTACAATACAATATGAAAAAGGTCCACTATGGAAAGGATTTGATCCATAGGGGTATATCCACTTTGTAAGAGATAAAATGAAATTGGGCGGGTATGATCATGTACCCTATCAGTATGAGATCTGATCAAGAATTTGGAGGAAGAAGAAGCAGAAAGAGTGGTTGAAGAATATAACAGAAGGTTTCCAAATGTTGGAACATTGTCTTCAAAGGAAGAGACATCTAGTGATGAAAGGCCCCACAATACAATTAATAAAATTTGTAGGTCAAGAACTCAAGCTTACAAATGTCCTCCTAGGGAAATAGATGTTGAAGGGAATTTAGATACAAATGCAAGACATATTGCATACAAGACATTTGTAGCCGATGATGAATTTGTCAAAACTCCAGAATTTAAAGCCTTCTTGTACAAGAAAAAGGGGAAATAAATAAGAGAATTAGTGGAAGATATAACACCACATAATGAGGGGAAACTATTGAGCAATTTGAAACTAAGTGTAGAAAAAGAAATGGAAAACATGACCCATAAAAAGGGAAGAAAATTGCTAGAAAATGCAGGTGTCATGATTTTTCCTAGGTTGTATTTAAATTCTACTTTAGTTTTTGATAGTTTTTTGAAGAATAATAGTGCCACATACAAACCCAGCCCTGAAGGTGTAACAGAGATATACACAAAATCCAGGTATAATCCTGATGAGGGATCACTCATGATTTGGGATTTGTACCCACCACACAATAAGTCTGTTGAGATTGATACAGAGAAAGATTTTGGGCATGCAATGACATTAAAAGTTGGAGAAGTTGATCTGATAACAACAAAAAATATTGGCATTAATGTTGCCAAGTTGAATAAGGCACAAATGCAAATGTTAATTAAGGAGAAATAAATGTATAAGATGAACAATGAAAGATTACTCAGACAGAATGATCATTTGAAAGATATGGTGGGAATTGCATTAGGACCCACTAAGCAACTAACTCATGGTGAGAGCTCCCAAGCTAAGGAAAAGTGGGAAGAGTCTAGTGCATACTCTCAAGGAAAACATGACACACTTACTACAATAATTAGAAAAAGGCAGGACAACTTGATGATCTTGTTGAACAAACTTTGGGGAACAAGTTCAAAAATCCATATTGCAAAACGGGAACATATAAGAATTGATGGTAGAATTCAAGAAAAGTGTCAAGAAATAAATGAGAAGGATGTTCCCGATAATGAGGTTATTAATACTGCTGATGACATCATGAGAAAACACAGGAGCTTTCATGAAGAGATGCAAGGAGATGCACAAGGATTGGTTGAAGACCCAAAAAATGGATTACCAGCACTATCTGAAGATGGAGGAAAAATGAAGGGAAAGGCCAAATGGGTTGACGAATGCAAGTCAATGCTGCAACAACTTCTGGAAATGGCTACATAGAAAGACTCTCCACTAAATGAAGCTTGCGAGTTGGTCGAGAAGATGGTGATAATGGAGATAGCAATCCAAAATGCTAAGAGATGTTAACACACATGAGCGACAAGATTACTTGGATCATTTGTCAAAAGTCCATTTATGGCTAAACAAAGCCTAATTTCTAGTTTATTATTGTTGTTAAGCAAAAATATTTATGAAAGGATGTGTTCTTTCACGGTTTTGTTGTATTTATATCTGTTTTATAATGTCAAACAAATATAGGTAGAATTTGTCAATCATTTATTTGCATGTTTATACAAGTTATAAACTAAATTTGTGTGCCAAACAGTTTGAATTATTGCCATCACAGATTGCACTTTTTTAGATCTTCATCAGACTCCATATACCCAACAAGGCACTGGTCTAACATTTTTATCATTTAGTTCATCCATTTTATTTTTTACATCTGTTAACTGAACATATTTCTTACTCATACAATTTATGTTAGATTAGGATTACATTTTTTCATTGTAAGATTTCCATTTGTGAATAGATCACTATGACAAAATTACATCTCACTTTCCTCAATCTACCTTTCCCCATCAGGTACTCCCCTTCGAATTTGTTAATGGAGTTGGGATCCCAAATGAGATCTACATGGATCTTTGTTGCGAACTTAGGAAGATATTTAGTAATGTACACCATGGTCTGGTATACCATATATCCCTCCACCATACAACCCTCAGGATGTGCTCTTTGTCTAACCAAATCCTTAAAAAAATTCAAGTGCCTCTCAACCATCCACATTGACCTTGTGTGTACAGGTCCACACAATTCAATCTCCTCAACTTGGTGTATGAGGTAGTGTTCTTGTGCATTGAAAAATGTCGAAGGTAGACACTTTTCACTTTGATAGGCGAGGAATTTTTCTCTTCCTAATTTATATCTTTTTATGGATTTCTTTAAATGACAGCCATCTACAAGTGATTCAAGGCAAATATATTAATAAGGTTTAACAAAATATACAATATATTACATAACAAGTAAAACAAATGGAAGAGATCTATACAATGAATTGAATAAATAGCACAACACTCATGTATTTTTAAAGGTTATAAACAAAGCTGAGGGCGTTGGGAGGAGAGTCAGGGGCCGGGAATGGCGTGACTATAAATGATCTTTTTCATTATTTTTTCAAAAACTAGTAAAACATAATACACTGAAAATTGCGAAAATACGGTATACATTTATATATATAAAATAAACTAGAATAATTACCTTAATGAAGGTATGCCAATCATCGCGTTTTCATCCCGATTAGAATTCACCTTTCTTTGTTATGATGTGTGTTGTTTATGTTACCGTGAAAATCCTGTGGGAAATCAATTTTTTTGTATGACTTCTTTTATAGCATTGCTTTGTTGCTTTGTTAATAACCAAGGAAGGACACTTACATTAATTTGGTCTCCATCACTATTTAATTGAATGACATTTTTCATTGCATGATTAGCTTCTTGAATGTCACTACAAATTTTGACAATTTTTTCTTTGTCATGCCTTCCATCCAATATTTTCCTTAACATTTCTGTTTACGTGCTTTCACGCTATGCATTATTATCAAACAATGCACAATTTGTAGCTACTCATAGTAGGGAAACCTACTAAATTGTCTAGGATAACTTTTTAGTCCCTGTGGAAGTTGACCATTAATGCCTTGACGACCTTCATGAAGCATATAAGTTAAACAAATTAACAACAACAATCATTTATTCATTTACAGCATGAGTAAGGCAAAGCACAATATAAAAATATAAATTCCAAACATATCATATATGATAAAGTAAACAATTTGATCGTCTTATAGCTTGAGGATTAATTCTATTATATTCCAACTTCCATAGGCGAGGTGTCATTCTTCATGGTTTTGATGTAGTCTCTTCTTTCCCATTGAAAAGATGTTTTTTAGTAGTTTGATACTTATTATTTTGTGGAGGAAGTGCCTATACTCATCAAACACCTACTTTCCTAAACTTGTTGAACGACGAGATTTCATCTTTGGACCACAAACTAGACATGCAAATTTTCCCTTTGTTTGAAGACCTGCAAGATCATATATAATTGGATTAAATATGTCAATTTTTATAATTTTATATAATGAATAGATTATTTTAAAAACATGCATGATATCTACTTCATCAAATTAAATATTGTTAAAGTGTAGTCAAATGTTATAACATACCACTAAAATGTGTTATCCCTAGGGCATCATGAATTGTCCATAAAGCATTGTGGAATTGAAATTTTTCTTTGTCCTATTGATATTGGTCTAGGCGTCTCATGCATAGTGGCGCCATTCCATAACTTTAGTATTAACTCGTCGATAAGGGGCTCGATATATACATTCATATTTTTAACTTGGTACTTACCTAGTTGAATGAACATAAATATTACATAAGTATTATAACCATTTTACTGCAATATATATAAATTAATGTACATGACTATTGAATGAAAAAAATATAAGTCATTATGCAACAAATAAGACAAATGAGATGCTACTACGTTAAAGAAAATTGATGTAAACAAATACCTAGAACAATCATTGACAACATTATGTGCTCCCTTTTTATTGACATCCATGGAGGAATGTTATTGTTGATAACAAAAACATGCCACACCGAGTAATAAATATCATCTCTCCAAATGGATTGACACCATCCGCTCCTAATGAAAGCCTGAAATTACAAGGTTCTTCTTTGAGATGTGTATTTTCCTTCTTGTCCTAAATCTTGAGAACCATCATGATTGAAGAATGTCATCTCCCACTTTATTTTTGTGCATGGTAATCCATAAATTGTAAGCACACCTAAATATTAAGTTACATATGTGGAATAATGGGAATATAACGAAGAACCTTGAGAGACACCTTTTTTGTTAGTTGATCTGTTCAATATCTACTGATATGACATTTCAGCATTCTGTTACAAATTCATTGTTTATGATATATAATATGATCATTGGGACATGCATCTATTGATACTCCATTCCAATATCTTTCATAATGGTAGATAAATCTCGTATGAGTGAGGTAAAATATTTGATGGTGGTAACAAAAATTCACCTATCAATCTACAACAAAAAATAATTTGTTAATATAAAGAATATTAATGGTACATATTTCATCCTTTATTTACTAGTGATGAACTGACAACAAAAATAGATGAAAAAAGATGACATAAATGACATACCTTAACATCTGCGAGATTGCTATGTTGGATAAACCATTCATAACCTCAAGTTCACCAACAACAATACAATAGAGAGAAGAGTTGTTTGGGAGCCTTCATAAAGGGGCTCGTATGCCTTCTCAAGTACAGGTAAATCATGAACATCATCAAAGTCATCTCGATCATCATGATCAGCTGCGCCACTAAATGTGTCATGGATCAATGTATTTTTCACCATCATCTTCAACTGTGTTTTTTGGCGCATTATCATCTTCTTCCATAGAATCATTAACTTCATCTTCGATATTCACAACTCCATGTTCCTCTGCTTGCAAAACCACATTCTCTAGGCCATGATAATCCATATCATGTGCCCTAGGGCGCTCCACCTTTATAATAATGATCAAGTGATTATATATATATATATAATGTTAAAACGATATAAACATTTACAAATTTAATCAATATAAAGACATATAATGAACAACTTACCAATGGATGATAATCATGCCCCTCTTCAACGTGACCATGCTTCCTACAATGTTTCTCAGTTGTTGTGATTAAAAGTCTTCTCGTCTTTAAGCCCTTGCAATTATTGCAAGGACAATAACATTTCCCGTCACCCTTTCGTTTCAATCTAGCCCACAATCTAGCAAGTGTCTCTTCATTTTTTTCTACACTAATATTATCTGACATGATTTTTCTTTACCAAGCTTGAATATTTAGATCTTCAAAAAATATCAAACTCACACTCCACTAATTTTTAATCATAGACATGTAACAAAATCTAATAGTTCTCATATTTTGCACCAAAAAAATTCGGCCTATAATCTCCACAAATTATCACAAGTATAACAAATTCGCAAGTATAGAGAAATTGTCAAACTCACTTTTATTTATTAAAAAACATTTGTCAGAAACCCAACGAATGCTAACCATATACCCGTCGGCCCAAAAATTAAGGAGGCTAACCATATGTCGACCCACAAATTGACTTTAAGTGTATGTTGAAATAGCGATGAAAATCGTGAAGCGTCGCAATTTCGACAAACATTGGGCATAAATTTTATTTTTTTTTGAAAATTTCACATTGAATACACAAGTACCCGACGATACATCTAATTATACATCTTTTGTCAGAAAGTTTCATTGTATTTTGCAGTCAAATGAGTTAGTGTTTGAACTGAGAGTCTGATCCCCTTAACCCTTAGAGAGAATGAGTGATCTCTTAATAGGTAGAACAAAGCATCTGAAGCAATAACAAAAAGTGTTGGTGCTAGGGGACATACTTGACGGATGGAACTTTCAAGTTTAACCTCATCTGAAAGTGAACCATTCACATCTACCTGTGCATAAGCATCCCTCAATAGAGTATCAACCATTTTACAAAAGTAGCTGGGAAAGCCAAAGGCTTGCAAGATTGTTCTCAAAAACTGCCATTCCACCTTGTCATAGGCCTTTTCAAAGTCTAGGAGGAGCATTTCTGCATTTTGGTTGGAAGCCTTTTCCCATTCCATAGCCTCCCAACTTCTTATTAAGTTTTCCAAGATATACCAGCATTTAATGAAACCTATTTGAGTATTGTTAATGAATCTTGGAAGTATGTTGACCAGTCTCAAGGCTATTACCTTGGCCAAGATCTTATGCAAAACATTTAGGAGAGTTATTGGTCTCTAGTTTTTCACTAAGGTCTTATCTCCTCCTTTTGGAAGAAGTTTGATTATACCTTTATTTATGTTATTTCCCAAGGAGCCTTTGTTTAGATCTTCCTGATAGACTTGTAGTAGATCATCACATACCTAATTTGAAAATACTGTAGACTTCCATTGGTAACCCATCACTACCAGGTGAATTGTCATTATTCATCGATGTAATGGCATTCTTTATATCTTCCTTGGTTAGACTTGCTTATAGTTTAGAGGAGTCCTCTGAAATTTTTCTAGGAATGAGTTTTTTTATTAAGTCTCTCGCCTTATGGCTCTCTTCAATCCCCCCTCAGAGGTGAACATATCCCTAAAAAAATATTGGAATTGCCTCAATATTTCTTCCTGAGTGGTGAACATCTTGTCCCCATCCCAAATATTTCCTATTTGATCTTTGATATTTTTCTCCTTTATGTACTTAAAGAAGAAATTTGATCCTTTTCCCCCACAACTTATCCAATTTAGCTTAGCTCTAATTTCTAACTCGTTCACTTTGTGGGTCTGGATTTACCTTATGATATTTTTAGCCCTAGCCAAATCCTCACATAACTTGACATCATTTGGGGCATGATGTAAATTTCATTCCTCTATAAACATGCAATCTTGGAGTTCATTTTCTTCCCTCCTATTGTCTAAGGTCTTTTTCTTGCTGGTTGTCTAAAACAACTTCCTCCAAATTTCCACATTAGTATTCCACCTCTCAATGGCTGACACACCCTTGAGCATCCATTTGTTAATTTCTCTGAGAGAGGAGATGGCCTCTCTACAATCCCTATCTTTTAACAAGAGAGTGTTAAGGATAAAACTTAATTTTTTAAAGGACTCTTTAGGCCTTCCTTGGTAGGTGATTAAATTTACAATGATAGGGTGGTAATCAGAGAGCATGTATGGGTATACACACACCTTAATGCCATCATCATTAGGGATGAAATTGAAGAAATATCTATTTGCATAGACTTTGTCCAGCCTACACTAGATCCTATTGCCCCTTTTCTGGGAATTACACCAAGTATACTATATTACTTTACAATCCTTCTTTCTCCCTTCTATAGGGTCTACTAAATTAAGCTTATGTTTTATTTTTGCCAAAAATTCCTTTCATTTCCTTTCCAAGACATCAATATCACCCCATTTATCTTCCAGCTGTTCCACCATGTTGAAGTCTTTTCCCAACACCCAGGGAATTTCAGGAAGGTTAGCAAGCCTTTGGTAGAGCATAATCCTATCTCTATGGCCGCTAGGGGCATAAATGGAGCAGACCCCAAATTTAACCCCATCTTTCTCTAGAGTGACCCATACCACTTTGTTGCAGGGAGAGGAGCCATTGCCAGTTACATGATGAGACCACTGGTTGGAAATTAGCACAATAGAACCCCCCTCCCTTTATCATGCAAGGTGGTAAAAAAAGTAGATCCATTCCAGATGAATTTTAAATTGGTTTCCAAGGTAAAACCAATAGCTTTCATTTCTTGTAGAAAGATAAAGTCTTTTATTTTCTCAAGGTTTAAGAACCTTCTAATAATATATTTCCTGTCAGGTAACTCGAGGCCCCTGACATTTCAGGATATGCAATTAAGATTCATTATCAGTAGTCATTGGAGTATCTTCTTGTTCACACTTGAACTACTCAAAACATTTTGGCAGTTTCTCTTTAACTTCTAGTCTCTTAGCAGTAGGTCTATGGATTTTGACACTATTCTTCTTCCTTTTATTTTTTTCTAGCACTAAACCCCTTCCTACTGATAGTGAGTTTTTTTAATTTTCGTTGGCCTCTTAGACCTAACTTTCGGCTTAGGTGTTTGGTCAATCTTCCCTTTGGTGGCATCCTCAATCTCCCCAAACACCATGTTTTCCACTTGGTCAACACACTCACACATTTGGAGTTTACATTCTTTTTTGAGTTGCAGGGCTTAGGATTACTATCCCCTTTGGTATCTTTTTGGATAGAGGAATCTCTCAGAGGACATGCTACAAGATCCATGAGGTGAGCAGGAATTTGGATTAAAACCTTCTCAGAATCTTGACCAAAATTGGAATTGGAAATTTGGTCAAGAACAACAAGGGATCCACTTTAAGGCTTGCGGGAACTCAAATCATTGGTGTCAGTTAATCCAATGCTCCCTTGCTTGGTATCTACCATTGGAAAATCATCCAAGTTTATCGAGGGAGAGTCACAACAACCCAAATCATTGGGATTGTCCCTCCTTTTGGTTAGGCCTGGAGTGGTAGTGGTAGGCATTGAATTTGTTTCACTGATAGAGGTTCTAATCCTCACTGAAGGTGGGTCCCTAGAAAAATTAACACCTTCAGTGTTGTCCATATTCTGAATAATCTTTTCAAAATAAAATTGGTTGGATTTCCTTCTCAGGTAAAACTTAGAGACTTTATGATTCTTATTGACATTGAGAAAATTCTCCTCTATGCACTGCCTTATCTTTTTCATGGAAATTTTATGGGCATTCAACTTTTCGAGAATTAAGATATCTCCAGTTGATTTTGTGATAGGTGATGTCCTAGTGGGGGGATCGAATATTTCAACCCTATGGTGGAAGATCCATCATCAACCTTGAGGATAGCTTCCCCCTGAGAGAGAACACTAAAATAATTATTTAAGTTAACCCCAACATATTCAGTGTGGGGGGTGCGAGGAGAACTATAGCCTCCCGTAGGAGTCCAATTTCCACTAGCCACCTCCACCAACTGGGAGGGTAAACACTCTTTTCCAGCCTCAATCTGGTGCCCTTCATCATTGAAGGGTTGAATGACGACATGGTCATTTCCAACCTCCCCCCAACCTACAACTCAAGAGCGTCTTCTTTAGGGTTTTGATTAGTGTTTCCTTTCGCTAAATTCCCAACGAACCTTGAATTTTTCTTTTTTTGAATAATTGGGAAGTTCCTCCTGATATGCCCTTCTCTTCTATAGAGGAAAAATGTATTAATTCCACCCAAGATTTCCAGTGGGCAGGACATGATAGCTTCATCAATTTTTTTTAGATTTTTAGGGATATATACTCTTGGTCTCAAGGAGATGAAGGACAGAGCAACTAAAAGTGGGAGGGATACTTTAGCTTCATCCACCCTCACAACATCGTCTATGGGAGCCAAAATTTACGGGATGATTTTCTAGAAGTCTAAGGGCAATATTTTAACAACCACCCACCTAGGGCTCAACAACATGGGGACTTCATCAGCAATGGTCACAAGAGACCATGCTAGGGCACAAAACACACATCCCCCAATATTCCAGTAGGGATTAGAGAGGGTCTTTTCTTGCATGACATTGTTCTTAAGGAAAATTACAAACAACCCTCTCTACAAAATTCTACAATAACTCAACTGAATGCCAAATTTGTTAAGCTAGATATTTGTGAACTAAGAATCAAAATATTTCCTAGTAGGAATCCTATTAACATTGACCACAGAAAAAATTATCGTTAGTATGCAAAGTAACTTTGTAACTTTCACGCTCATTGGTTTTTTTGAATTTTTACTAGTTTTTTGGGATTGATTGATGGGTTGGTCAGGTAGGGGGCCCAACAAGGCTCCCACATCTAGAAATGTTGTTCCCAAGTCTGGTATCATGCCTAGGTTTGTTGCTCTAAAAAATGTTATCCCCAAACGTGGTACAACTTCTATTTTCACTGTACCTTCTTCTATGGAACTTGTAGCTTGTACATCTGGTAAGTCCCCTCCGTCGCCCCCTTTTGGTTTTGAGTCCTTTTTCTTTGAAGAAGACCCGGTTTCATTTGTGGAAAAACTAGTTGGTGGACGTTCACTAGTTATGGCTAGGTTGAGTATGGAATCTATCTCTTGCTCAGTAGATGGTCGAGAAATTTATGTTCTTGAAGAACTTATGATCCAAGCAATGCATGGCCTCACGAAGCTATTATTGGTGGGTAAATTTTTGGTGTGCCACCTGAATATTAACTAGGTAAGGCAATGTGATGACTCTATATGGAATTTAAATTACTATAAAGGTAGAGAAACAACTTCCTACACTAATCTTGAGAGGAGAATAATGCAAAAATTTACAGATCTTTAACAGTTATAGAAACATAAATAAAATAAACATAAATATCATGCATACCATGACACAATGATTTACGTGGGGAAAAACCTTTCAAGAGAAAAACCTCACACTACAAAAGCCGCCCAATATATTATTCAGTAAATCACAAAGATTACAATATACTTGCAGAGCAAGCTTCTCATAGGAGTATCACCACTCAAAGATCAAGAGAGAACATGACTGCTATCAAACTCTTAGAATACATCACCATCTCTCTCTATCACAGTCGTAATACAACACCCTCATAAAATAGAGTTACATTCTAGGGCAAGTTAGGCCAACAAAAATATCCACCATTAGATCTAAAACCTAATAACGAACAATCCAAATTTACAATATATCATTATTTAATGTATGTTGACCATTATGGAAGTTTCCTGAAAAAGTTAACACACTCACATTTCACTCCATGCTACCATTGTATACACCTATCAGTGTAACTAGGAAACATATATATAAATATATATACATCCTATCAACAATAAATAGTATATAATTGCAAGGTTGAGACACATTTTCCCAACAAATCTCCCACTTGTCGAACACCTTGCAAGAGCAATGTGAGGGTGTAAACATCGTCTCTTTAATTGCTAGGGGTCAAAATTCCCATAGTCGTTGAACACCATTTGAACTTCTTTGTGCTCATAGGCTTAGTTAAAGAATCAACAACATTCATCAAAGTCTCTACCTTAACTAGCTTCACCTTGCCATCTTCAACCATATCTCTAACAAAATGATATTGTACATCAATGTGCTTGGTCCTAGCATGAAATGTCGGGTTCTTGGCTAGACATATCACACTTTGATTATTGCAATAAATTATCACTGCACCTTGTTTTATTCCAATATTTGAGCACAGTCTCTTAAGCCAAATGGCTTCTTTACAAGCATGAGTAGCTGCCATATACTCTGCTTCAATAGTGGAAAAAGGTACCACAACCTGTCACTTACTCATCCAACTAATTGCACCACCAAATAAAGTAAAAACATAAGCATTGGTGGATTTTTTGCTATCAACATCACCTGCCCAGTCTGCATCCACATAACCATGAATATCAAGGGAAGTCTCATCTTCAATCATACTACTATGATAACATAAGAAATAATATGAGGTACCCCACAAATATTTGAAGACTCTTTCAACTGCATCCCAATGAACTCTACTAGGATTAGACAAATATCTGGAAATAACTCCCACTGCTTGGGAAATTTTTGGTCTAGTAAAAACCATAGCATACACCAAACTTCCAACTACACTTTGGTAAGGCACTCTGCTCATGTCTTCAATCTCTGATGGGGATGTTGGACAATCTGAAATAGATAACTTTGTTCCAACTGAAACAAGAACACACAATGGTCTACAATCCTGCATATCAAACCTCTGTAAAATTGAATTCACATACTTACTTTGGCCAAGCCATAAATTTTTGTTCACTCTATCTCTTTTAATTTCCATCCCAAGAATGATTTTAGATGTACCAAGATATTTCATTTCAAATTTAGCAGCAAGTTGAGATTCCAGTTTTGAAATCATACCTTTCCTTTTTCCAATAAATAACATATCATCAACATATAATGCAATAAACATGAAACACTCACTATCAGTTTTATAATAAACACAATGATCTAATTTAAAACGGTCAAATCCCAAACTCAACAAATATGTATCAAATTTCTGGTACCACATCCTAGGACTCTCTTTTAAGCCATACAAATATTTCTTCAATTTACAAACTAATTTACTTTTACTGTTTACCATGTAGTGCTCTGGTTGTGTCATATAAATATCCTCCTCCAAATCACCATGAAGGAAAGCAGTTTTCATATCCATTTTCTACACCTCTAAATCAAAAGCAGCAACAATAGAAAGCAAAAATCTAATGGATGCCATTTTTGCAACAGGATAAAATATCTCACCATAATCAACACCCTCAACTTGAGAGTAACCCTTTGCAACCAACTTTGCTTTGCACTTCTCAATACCTCCATCTGAACCAATCTTTTACTTGAACACCCATTCGCAACCAACAGGTTTTCATCCTTCAAGAAATGCTACAAGATCCCATGTATCATTATTTTTCAAAGATGCCATTTCTTCATACATATCAATCTTCCAATATTCTAGATCATTCATACCTAGTGCCTCTTCTATAGATCTAGGTTCATCCATGTTAGTATTCAAAGAAAAAACACATCTCCAATCATTAGGTGAATACCTTTCAGGTGGTTATCTATGTCTTGTATACCTATGAACAAGTTGAGTTGGAGTTTCTTCCTCCTCTTCTGAAGATCCAGAGCTAGATGAGCTCTCCTCAACTTCTTGTCTATCCTTGGGCCTTGATTCAACTTTCTTAGGTGTAGGAGTAAATTGAATCACATCTTCATGTTTACTTTGTTCTGACTACAATGCAATAGAAGAAGGATTAGTTTCTCTAAAAATAACAATTCTACTATGTATTACCTTTTGTGCAACAGGATCCCAAAGCTTGTATCCTTTCACACCATAACTATATCTAATGAAGATACATTTCACAACCTTGTTCTCCAAATTTTTTCACTTCTAAGATGTCTTAATGAAGGCTTGCGACTCGACCATGCCTCTATAGGAATCTTATCAACAAGAGCTGATGTAGGAGACCTGTTAATCAGGTAACATGTAGTGGCAACAACTTCAACCCAAAACCTTTGTTCTAGACTAACACCACTCAACATACTCCTAGCCTTCTCCATCAGTGTCATGTTCATTGTTTCTGCAACACTATTATGTTGTGGAGAATATGGAGTTGTCTTTTGTCTATGAATACCACAATCTTTAAATTTTTTATCAAAATCATTAGAGAAAAATTCACCGCCATTATCAGTCCTCAAACATTTTATTTTCTTTCCAGTCTACAACTCAACCATTGCTTTAGATTCTTTAAATCAACTGAAAACTTTAGATTTACTCTTTAGGAAATATACCCATGTCCTTCTACTATAACCATCAATAAATGAAACATAATATGTGGATTTACCAATCGAAGGAACATCTACAAGACCAAACACATCATAATGAATAAGATCCAATACACCACAAGATTTATAAGAACTCAAATATAACTTAATGAGGTTTTGTTTTCCATAAATGCAATGCTCACAAAAATAAAATTTAAGATTACAATCAGACAGACCTTCAACAAGGTTTTTATTTTTCAAGGTCCTTAGTCCCTTTTCTCTAATGTGGCCAAGTCTTTGGTTCCATAACATAGTTTTCTCTACAGGTAACTTCATTTCAGAAGAAAGAGCACCCTTGGGTACCCAAAATCCATGACCATCTACTAAAGGTGAAACCCTCACTTCTTCCACAAACTTTCTTTTCATAGAAGTACTATTGCACTCAACAGTGCATGCATCTAGCTTATTCAATGTGCCATATTTGACACCTCTAGCAATCACCATAACACCTCTAACTATCTTGCATCCAGCATCAGAAAATACTACCTGCACACTTGCATCTATTAGTTTGCTCACAGATAAAAAAATCGTGCTAATCCAGGGATATGCAACACACCATTAATCCTTTTTATTCTACCATTAGGAAACCTGATTTTAACTTTACCATGACCAACAATGTATAAATGAGAATCATCACCCAAGTACACCTTACCTCCAAATTCTTCATATTCAAAAAACCAATATCTATTAAAGGTCATATGAAAAGATGCACCTAAGTCAATTAACCATGCATCATTACTTGCATGAGTTTCCAAAGATGCAATAAATGAATCACCATCTTCCTTCTCAGACTTAGAATCAGAACCCACTTTCTTCTTTTTCTTCTTCTTTTCTTCTTTGCATTCTTTACAAACATGTACAGGCTTATCACAGTTCCAACAAATAACTTTGGACTTTCCAAGAGATTTAGATCTCCCCCTGGACTTGTATTTTTCAAACTTCTCATTATTCTTTCCTTTTTCCTTAGGTCTTCCATGAAAATTTAGGGCCTCCTTGGTAGTGATGGATACCTTCCTCTTCATCTCTTCAGATAGCAAAGAACCCACCACATCTTCAGTCTTGAAAATAACAAAAGTACTCTCAATAGACATAACAAGAGAATCCCATGAATCAGGCAAAGAACAAAGCAAGATCTTACATTTCTCCTCATCCATTTTGACACCAACTGATTCCAATTGAGCCACCAACATATTGAATGCTTCCAGGTGGTCTTCGATTCTTCCACCCTTTTCCATTCTCAAAGAATACAATTTATTCCTCAAGAAAATATTGTTCACTAGGGATTTGGCTTGATACATCTCACCAAGATTCTTCCATAGTTTTTGTGTAGAGGTCTCTTCATGGAAATTAATTAAAAAAGAGTCTACCAAGCACAATCTAATTAGACCCTTGGATTTAAAGTCCATAACATCATATTGAACAGCCTGAGTAGGATCCATGGGCCTTGAAACATTCTCATCAACAATATCCCATAGATCTCGATCTATCAACAGATCCTCCATCTTTAGCTTCCACATCTTAAAATTATTTCTAGAAAATTTCTCCACCTCTATTCTCCCTAATGAACTTGCCATCTAAAAATTCCTACATCAAGATCACAAAGTGTCTTCTACACAAGCTCCCACTCAAATCTGGATTAGTTCAAAAAACCCAACAATCCACAACTGAAACCAAAAGTGATCAAGCTCTGATACCACTTGTAAGGAAGCTAAGGTAGTGGAACAACTTCCTACACTAATCTTGAGAGGAAAATAATGAAAAAATTTACAGATCTTTAACATTTACCGAAACATAAATATAATAAACATAAATATCATGCATACCACAACATAATGATTTAAGTGGGGAAAACCCTTTCCTGAGAAAAATCCCACACTCCAAAAGCTGCCAAATATATTATTCAGTAAATCACAAAGATTACAATATACTTGCAGAGAAAGCTTCTCATAGGAGTATCACCACTCAGAGATCAAGAGACAACATGGTCGCTATCAGACTCTCAAAATACATCATTGTCTCTCTCTACCACAACTGTAATACAACACCATCATAAAGTAGAGTTACATTATAGGGCAAGAAAGGCCAAAAAAATATCCACCATTAGATCTAAAACCTAATAATGAATGGTCCATATTTACAATATATCATTATTTAATGTATATCGACCATTCTGGAAGTTTCCTAAAAAAGTTAACGCACTCACATTTCGCTCTATGTTGCCATTGTATACACCTATCAGTGTAACTAGGAAACATATATATAAATATATATCCATCTCATCAACAATAAATTGTATAAAATTGCAAGGTTGAGACACATTTTCCCACCACTATGTCCAAAGGTATTTTCCTCTTTAGCTTTGTTGTGTATGAAGACATGATAAAGGTTCTTATGGGGGACCTTGGGATTTTGATGTTGGGTTTAATAAATTTATGTCGTTGTGCAAGTGGAAACTAGGTTTTGACCCATCTACTGATCTGGGTGTTGTCACCCCAACCTGGGTGCATATACCTGGACTACCCTTAAAATTCTAGAATTTAGGCATTTTCAAGGGGATTACTAGTTCCTTTGGTAGCCTCCTAACTATTGACAAGATCATTCAAGAGAAATCTAGTTTGGTCTTTGCTCAGATCTATGTTAATTCAGTTGTTAATACTATTCTACCTACTTCAATGCTCTTGAAGTCGAAGTTTGGTAATTGGTCTCAAACTCTAAAATATGAAAATGCTAGAGTTTATTTTTAAACTTGCAAGAAATTTTCTCATGTCCATGATACTTGCAATAGGAGGTTTCAAAATTGGAAAAAGCAAGGACTTGGGCTCCCTGAAAAAACCTACTGCTCTATCCAATGTTATTGCCAAGCCTGTAATGTTGTTATTATTTCTCAAAATATCCTCAAGAAGGAGTAAAGCGTAGGTATTAAGGTTTCCATCAAAAATTCTACCTCCCCCAAAGTAATAGGTACTAGAATAGAGGCATAGGCTACCTCCCTTGATGGTATTGCACATAAGTTGGACAATCTTGAAGTGTCATAGAAGTTTCCTCTTATAGTTGTTATTGTGGATGGCCTTTAAAAAAAATTGTTGAAGGGCCACAAAATGTGAACAAAAGGGTTGAAGAGGCCAATCTGACAGAATCTCCCCTTATAGGATTAGAAACAAAACTGGATTCAACAGGGAATTCAACTCACCACTTTAAAAAAACTATGAATTTATAGAGGAAGGTGAGATTGTCTCTAAAATTGGCTAGGACAAGGACTTCTTTTCCCTTGTCTCTTCTCCATGAAAACAATTCAGAGATAGTTTAGCCCTTCTTAGTCAAAAACAATGTAAGAAATTGAAGGAATCTATGAACCTACTGGGCTTCTTTTCCTCCCCATCAGATGAAGCAGTTGATAAGGACTAGATTCAAGCTAACAACAAGTCAAAAAGGAAGAATAAATTGAATGTGGAAGGAGGGAATAAGGTAGGTAGGCCTTCTCGGAAGGAAACTAGAAATAAAGGCACTATTTGTGATGTGGCTTTAGGAAGACAAAAGACCTTGGACTTAATTTTGGGGCCAAAGTCTAAGAAGTAAGGGGTGCTTCCCCCCTACCCTAACAACATCAAAGTGATTCTATTATTCTTCTTTTTGTGTTTATGAAGATAATCTCCTAGACTATAACGGGCCTCAATAGTCCCTATAAACAAAACTTAGTTAAAAATTCCCTAGCAGATAATAAAGTTGATGTTCTTTTGCTTCAAGAAACTAAAATGAAAAAGGAAATCTTTGATAAGGTTGTTAAGAATTTTTGGCCTAGTGCTAACTATGTCTTGAGTGATGTTGAAGGTGCCTTAGGGGGGGTATTGCCACTCTGTGGAATCCCTCTAAACTTAAAGGTACTATGGGATTTTTTGGGAAAAAACTATTTTATGGTTTCCTTTGAAGACCTTTTCACTTTGGAAAAATGGAATTTGATTAATATCCATGGTCCTAATTCCTATCTGGATAGATTTTTTCTTTGGGATTTCTTGGCTAGTAACATAAAGTGTAGAATGGAGGATTATTGGATGCTTGGAGGAGAATTCAACTCTCTACTTCCTTTTGAAAAGATGGGGGCCTGGAGGACTTTTCTAATAGTATGATGGATTTGTCTAGATTCCTTAACTCTGCTGGGCTCTTTGATATTCCCTTGCTTGGTTCTCTATTCAATTGGTTTAATAGGGGGTTGGGAAACCATCTAATTCAAGTTAAACTTGATCGGTTCCTCATTTTTGTTAACTAGAATATTTCCTAGAACCTCACCTTAACTGCTTTTCCTAGAACCGAGTTTGATTACAATGATATTATGCTTAATAGAAATGTTGATGTTGCTAAAGGTCCATTTCCCTTTAGATTTGAAATAATGTGGACTCTCCACCTAGCTTTCAAAACCTTATTTTATAGATGGTGGAATGAACCTTCAGTTGGAACTCCTATGTTTTTTCTTGGTAATAAATTGAAAAGGATTAAAGAGAGAGTGAAGGGTTGGAATAAGATCTTTGGAAACATCTTTGACACAAAAAATCTATCGAGGATAGCATTAAGGAGGTGCAAAGTATGATGGAGTTAGGAGTAGTGGATGAAGATACTTGCAACAAGGAACACGACCTAAGGGCTTAATGGTTCAAGGTTAACAAACAAGAGGAGATTTTTTGAAAACAAAAATCTCGCATTCAAAGGATTTTTAAAGGGGACCGAAATACCAAATTCTTCCATCAATCTACTATGAAAAATATAAGTAGAAACAAGATCAAACAACTTATGAAAGAAGATGGCAATATGGTGAACAACTAAAAATAAATTGTTGATGAAGCTATGGCTTTCTTCTGACCATTCTAGAAGGAACTTGATATTGCTCAACAAGAATTAGATGATATTCTCCAAGTTATTCCTAAGGTGATTATTGATCAAGATCTTCATTAGATGACAAAATTTGTTTCCCTTCACGAAGTGAACTTTGATGTTTTCTCCTTTGGTACTTACAAGGCACTTGGGCCCAATGGATTTCCTTCGGCTTTTTTTTAGTAATTATGGGAATTGTGAATAAAGACCTCCTAAATGCTGCTAGAGACTTCTTCCAATCGGGTAAGCTTCTAAACCAACTTAATGCTACATTATAGCTCTCATTCCTAAAAAGGATAATGTTTCCTCCTTGCATGATTTCAGACCTATTAGTCTATGCAATACTATGTATAATTTTTTTCTAAGATCATTGTGTTTAGATTGAAAGTTGTTCTGAACAAAATGATAGTTGGAAATCAAAAAGGTTTTGTTCAAGGAAGAAACATACTAGATGCTGCAATATCTACCCATGAGATTGTCCATTCGATGGACCTTAGTGAAAATGTTGGGATGGAATTGAAACTTGAAATCTCTAAAGCCTATGACAAAGTGTCCTTCATTGGAAATAAATTTTGAATGACTATGCTAGAGCTTTAGGTTAGAATATCAACTACAAAAAGAGAAAGTTATACTTCTTCAACTCTAACCAGATTGTGAAATATAGAGTTGTTCACATATCGGGTTGCCAAGAAGCTGCTTTTCCTATTACTTACTTAGGCCTGCCTCTTATCTCTAAGAAACTTGGTTGGTAGTAATTACTGGAACCACATTATTGATATAATCCAAAAGAAGTTGGTCGGTTGGAAGGGAAAAATCTTAAGTCAAGCTAGGAAGCTCCAATTACTAAAATCCTTGCTTCAAAAAATTATGGTCTACTACCTATCCCTATTCAATATTCATGCTTTTATTGTTGATAAGATTGAAAAAATCCAAAAAAGATTCTTGTGTTTAGGAATAGAGGAGAGAAAAAAAAGGGCACTGGTGGGGTGGGAAATTTTTTTTGCTCCTAGCATTTTTGGAGGCCTAGGTATAATAATAATTAAACTATTTAATAAAGCTCTTGTTGCCAAAATGGGGTGGTGTTTGCTTGAAGGAGCCAAAGACTAGGTTACAATTCTTAAATATAAGTATCTAAGAAATAGATATCAAGGATGTTTCCTTAGTACCTTAGACTTTCCTTATGGTTCTATTTTCTGAAACAATCTCCTCAAAATTAGAATTTTTCTAAAAATGGGAGTTAGGAAATGTATTGTTAATGGTAATGATACCGATTTCTAGAAAAATGGATGGAATAATGATCCCCCCTTTCTTCCATTGATCATATCCATCATATAAAACAAAGGATGATTAGGATTTGTGGAAAAAAAGTTGCAGGTTATATTGATTGGGATGGGCCAAAGCCTTATTGGATTAACTTCAACAATTTTCTTATGGGAGTTACCCTAAGGGGAGATAGACAAAAAAACTAGGATGTTGTGCAAATACTTCACCAAAGAATTAGGGAGGTTGTCTTATTCTCAAAAGGTAGGATGGATGAATGGTTATGGACCAAGTTTCCATCAGGCTAGTTCTCTGTAAAGGAAACCTATGTGGAGTTATAAAAATCCCTATTAGCCAACAATGGCTTCCAATGGAACAATGTCTGGTTAAAAATCTGATACCTAAAGTTAACTGTTTCTAGTGGGCAGCTACTCATGGAAAAATCCTCACTACTAATAATATGATAAGAAGAGGGTTTCAATTTATTAATAGATGCTTCCTTTGCAAAGAGGAGGAGGAGACTATAATGCATCTATTCTTTCACTACTCGTATTCTATAGAAATTTGGTCCTTCTTTCTCCCTTTGTTGTTAACTGAATGGGGTTTTCCTCCTTTAATGAAAATGTTTATTAACAGATGGTATTTTTTCCCTTACTCTCACAATGTTATAAAGGACCTCAGGAGTCAAGCCCCTCCCTTCACAACTTGGGGGATTTGGAAGGAGAGAAACAATAGGATCTTCCAAGAAACAACTAAAAACATAAAAGACTTATGTATGGTCATTAAGCATCAAATCCAGGAAAATGTGGAAGCTGGGGGGTACAACCTCTCAAAGGTTATGCTCTCATATAAGGAGGTCAGTATTAAGAAAAATTGGGGCCTCAAAAAGGACCTCACGAATGTTAATTGGTCTAATTATATCACTAGATAAAATATTGTATGGTGTCCTCCTGAGATGGATTGGGTTAAGTGTAACTTTGATGGTTGCTCGAAAGGTAATCCTGGTTTGGCAGGGGTTGGATGTCTTACTAGAAATCACCAAGGGGACTGTATAGTGGGCTATGGGAAAAATCTAGGGATCCACTCTAATAATAAGGCTAAGGCCCTAGCTATTTGGGGAGGTATTAGATTCTGAAGGGTGATTGTGTTGTCCCTTGGGAATTAAGGGATATCATGGATAATTGTAAACTCCCCATGAAAACTTTCACATTCAGTAGAGTACAACATATTTATAGAGAAGGTAATTGTTCTACGGAAATTTCTACAAATGAAGCTATAAGGTGTCAAATATGGACACGTTGGGAGTATGGGCCATTGCCAGGGGTGATAAGAGATAGTTTATTAAAAGAAAAATATGAAAATTCTTATAATATCTAAGTATTGGATAAGGGGTCTTGCTAGATTGATCATTATAATGAAAGGTGATAGGATCAACATAAATAATAATTATAACGGGGGTGACATTTTTCAAATTATGGAAATTTATAAGGAGGGCATCATCGGGGTGGTTATTAATGTTATAATCATATTCTAGTACTTCCCGTATCACAAGTGTATTTGTAATGATAAGGCCTTGGTCTTTTCAAATGAAATAGGCATGTCATATGTCCCTTCTCACCTCATTTCTAAGGCTCGGCTGGACATTGATAACCTGGAAAGATTTATTAAGGAGTTGGATAATCATTTCTAGATTTTTCTTGGGCTTGTGTATTTTGAGGCTATTAACTAGCAAATTTCTCTAGGCATCATAAACTGCTTTCTATTCCTCACAAACAACATTTATTCTATTTGCAAGTTTGGAGGTTGTAGTTTATTTTTTATGAGATCTAAAGAGACTAAGTGTGGCATGAAGAAGGGTACTAACTTGAAGAAGGGTCTAAAAAATCTTCACATGACTAAAATGGGAGGTTCAAGGAAGCGCATAGAACCCCCCAATTATGACACCTTTAAACAAAATGCTGATCTCTAGAGAATGTTCAGAGTTGTTGGCATGGCTTCCTTCTTTGAAGCAATCCTTGGCTACAATGAGAAGCTGACCTCAAAGTTTACTAACTCTTGGGAGAAATTTCATGTGGCCATATGACCAGTGAAGTTTGAAGTGATGGATCAGTTAATTGCCAAAGCCACTGGCTTGGAAAATGAAGGCAGGAAGGTGGTGAAAAAAGTGGTGGTGAATATCAAGGCTTTGTGGAGAATTCTTTCATGAAGGGTAGGTGTTGACAAGGTTCCAGAATGGCTATGCTTGACTCAATCTTCCTTCACCTTTCACCATGGTCAGTATGTTTTTCATGCATTATTTTACCTTAGAAGGAAGGTATCATTTCCCATATTGAACCACATTAGGAATAATGATAGGATAAATCTGCATTTTTATCTACTTTCTTCCCTATAATAGAATATAGAGAATGGTGTCTTGCCTCCCCTGCACTAGGGGCTAATAATGGCTCTGTATAAGTTTGTCCTGGCTAATAATCCTCATGGTAATCCCTTGATCATTAGGTAGGATGGACCTCCCAAAAATGATGACAATGATGATGCTATTCGTATGGCTAATGAGTAGCCCATCCTTGAGAATAACCCTAGGCTCCCCGCTCTTAGGATTGAACCTACGAAGGGCAGCCCTTTGACGGCTATCAAAAACCCTGCCCCCATACCAAAAATTATTCCTCTAAACCCAAGTTTGTACTAGAGGAGAAATCCCTTGAGTTGGAACTACTTAAAGCCACTTTGGAGAAAAGAAAGCATTCCCCTCTTTTACTAAAACCCCCCAAAACAAAAAATCTGAACAAAAACCAGCTAAACAATAATAAGAAGTAGGGTAATGTCATCACCATTTCTAAAGATTTGGAAGGTCTTCAGAAGGAGGAGATACAAGAGGGGATGAGGGGTATTCTGAGAGGAGGCTGAAGATTGGTGAGACTAGCAAAGGTGGCCTCCTTTGAAAAAAAGAAAAAGGAAAAAAGAAAGCTATAGTGGAAGAGGCGCTGCTTACTATTGAGGAATTTGAACCTCAAGTGGAAGAGGATAGTTAGGGAATGGAAAGTGAGGACATTGAAAATGAGATGGAGGAAAATGAATTGGAGGAAGAGGATGAAAACAAGGAGGAGGAAGATGTGGATGGGGAGGAGGTTCTCAAGTAAGTTGGGATGGATACCAGGGAGGATGATGACAATGCCCCTGGCGTTACTACTTCTAAAGATACTAACATTGAGTTTTTGAAAAGAAAAATATTTCTTGCAGGTGCAGGTGGAGGATATGGAAAAATCCATTATCACCCTCATGAAAGTTACAAATGGGCTGATGTGCAGAGCTATGGTTGGAGCGGTGTCTAGCCAAACTAAGTGTAAGGAAAGCAATGAGGTGCAGAAGCAACTTTCCTAACGTCAAAACCACAGGGAAGTAAGCATACAATACTTTTAATTTTAAAATTACAATCCAATTAAGACACACATGAATGATTTTCAGAAACAGAGAAGATACTTAAAGACAATGAACAACGGATTTATGTGGGAAACCCTTTCGAGAAAAAACCCACCACACCAAACTGAATCTCTTTGTATTACAATAACAAACAAATTACATACAAACATAGATACAACTCTCTGGTATAAGTTCACAGTAGTTTCATTCACTATTCTTCCTATTACAGAAAATGCTTTCAAGGATCCAACTCAATCTATCTCTTATCTTCCAAATCAGAATCAATCCTTTAAATCATATCACTTCTGATTTTTACCTTTTGTTCATCCTTATCCGCCATTGCCTCATCATAGAAAGTTTCCTCTTGAGCATTGATTTTTACCTGCATGCAGTTCAACTCTAGCATCGTAGCTGTTGCAGAAATCTAACTGCCATTCTTTTGAAAATCGCTTCCTCTGATTGGTCCACGAAGCTCCACATAGGATGGTCAATCTGGTCAAGGGCGTTCAACTTTGTTGGCATATTGGTGAGACACTAACAGTGTCTCCCCGATGCCACAAGGTCTTCATATCGATATCGGCGTAAGTCCAAACAGTCAAAAAAATGTTATAATGAATGCCATGAGTCATATTGAATCCATCAACATCTAATGCATTCCTATCGACAAGAGATTTCTCATCGGCTAGACTCATATCGATGCTCACAAAGTCACAACGACTTCAACTTTTCCATTGACAAGACTTTCCATTCGCTAAGAGGTTCCGTCGAGTCTTCCTGAAGTTTCACTGAAGCACATGACAGTTGGCAAGACATTCATGTTTTTCCAAGAGGTTTCACCGAGTCTCCTCAAGTTTCACCAGAGCACCTGACAGTTGGCAAGACATTCATCTTTCACCAAGACTTCACTCCGAGAAAAAAAGTCTTACCAAGTCGGCAAGACTTTTGTCTTCGCCAAGACATTTCATCAAGCGCCGAGACCTCACATCGAGCAACCACGTCTTACCGAGTTGACAAGACTTTTTTCTGTCGCCGAGACCTCACAACGAGTGCCAAGACCTCACATCGAGCGTCGAGACCTCACATCGAGCACTCATGTCTTACCGAGTCGGCAAGACATTTGAACTTCTCCAAGACCTTTCACCGAGTGCTCTTATGTTACTCCGAACTATTGGCGAGACTCTCCATTGGTCGCCAAGACTTCATACTGAAGTCTTTGAGTCACCACAAAGACCACAAGTGAATACTCCTATCGGCGAGACCTTTCCTTCATCGCTGAGACTTCTCCCTGAGATCCTTGAGCTACTCCGTCATCCGCTTTGACACCCGATAGAAACCTTTGTCAGCTAGAGGTTTCCTTCGACAAAAGGTCACACCGAACACAGAAAGGTCACAGAGATAGACTTGTCGGCAAGACATCAACTCTGTCTTGGCGACATGATCATTTCAAGAGAATTCATAACAGCTAGTCATCCAGACATGAATAATGTCACAACGACTTTTCCCTGCAGGAGTTACATGTCACTAAGAATTGAGGCACATATTCCAACAAGCTCCCACTTGACGAAGATCTTACTAACACCTCCAGAGCATAATAAAACTACTGAAATTCATGGGCCAAGAGGCCCATCGAACTGGCACACCACCTATATTTTTCTATGCTCACAGGCTTCGTCAATGCATCTGCAACATTTTCCAGAGTATCCACTTTCTCCAAAGAGACCTTCCGATCCTCCACCATATCCTGTACAAAATGATACTGTACATCTATATGTTTCATCCTGGCATGAAAAGTAGGATTTTTTGCCAAACATATAGCACTCTAACTGTCACAGTAAATTGTAATTTTTCTTGCATCAAAACCAATGTTAGAACACAAACATTTTAACCAGATTGCTTCTTTACAGGC
Source organism: Sequoia sempervirens (assembly GCA_007258455.2). Taxonomy (NCBI): domain Eukaryota; kingdom Viridiplantae; phylum Streptophyta; class Pinopsida; order Cupressales; family Cupressaceae; genus Sequoia; species Sequoia sempervirens. The sequence continues at coordinate 34,763 of VDFB02283377.1, forward strand.
ATGTGTAGCTACCATGTATTATGCCTCTGTAGTGGACAAAGCGACTACAGCCTACCGCTTGCTCATCCAACTCACTGCATCGCCATTCATCATGAAAACATATCCATTGGTGGATCTTCTGCTGTCAATGTCCCCTGCCCAATCATAATCCACATAACCTCGAATACTGAGAGTCCTCTGTGATTCAACCAAGTTACCATGGTAACACAAAGCATAGTTTGAAGTGCCCTTTAGATATCTAAACACTCTCTTCACAACATCCCAATGTGTCCTTCCAGGATTAGCCATAAACCGACTAAGTACTCCCACTGCTTGGGCAATGTCTGGCCTTGTATAGACCATTGCATACATAAGGCTGCCAACCTCACTAGAATATGGCACACTGGTCATGTCCTCCATCTCAATAGGATATTTTGGACAATCTTCAACAAATAGCTTTGTTCCCTGCGTAACTGGAACAACTAGCTGCTTGCAATCAGTCATACAAAATATCTCTAGAACAGTCATGATGTACTTACTTTGATTGAGCCAAAGTTTTCTATTTTTCCTGTCCCTGGTTATTTCCATTACCAGAATATACCTTATTGCACCAAGATCTTTCATTTCAAACTTTGCATACAATTGAGACTTAAGATCATAAATCAGTAGCTTACTATTGCCCATGAACAACATATCATCAACATAGAGAGCAATAATAAGAACTTGATCACTTTTAGCTTTGCAATACACACAGTGATCAGATTTTGATCTTACAAATCCTAATGACAAAACAAAAGTGTCAAACTTTTGGTACCACATTCTAGGAGACTGTTTTAACCCATACAAAGATTTCTTCAACTTCCAAACCAATCTTTCCTTACCTTTTTCCACAAAGTGCTCTAGCTGGGACATATAAATTTCTTCTTCAAGATCACCATGAAGAAATGTTGTCTTCACATCCAACTATTCAATTTCTAAGTCATACACTGTTGCAAGTGATAAAATAAATCTAATAGATGTCAGCTTAGCTATAGGAGAAAATATTTCTCCATAATCAATTCCCTCTACTTGGGAATAACCTTTTGCAACCAGCCTCGCTTTATATTTTTCTACACTGCCTTCCAGACCAATTTTGTTTTTAAATACCTATTTGCAGCCCACAACTTTTCTGCCTTTAGGTAATGGCACCAAACTCCAGATATCATTCTTTTCTAATGATGCCATTTCTTCATTCATGGATTCCAACCAAGAGTTTGAATCAGACATTTTAAATGCCTCTTTCACAGTCCTAGGTTCATCAGTGCTAGAAATTAAAGCATAGGCATAAGTAGACTCTATCAAAGAAAACCCATACCTATCAGGTTGCTTTCCTTCACGAGTTGACCTCCTCACATGTTGAGGCTGAGGTGGTTCTTCATCTTCATCAGAAATTTCAGAGCTACTTGAGATTTCCTTAGTATCAGGTACATTTTAATTTTTCAATTCCTCTTTATCTGGTGTCGAAGGAATTTTTGCTACATCCTTTTCATTTTATGATTTCTTCTCTGATTGCAGATCCAATGTAGAAGGTTTCAGGTCATGAAAGATAACACTTCTTTTGTATAAAACCTTCTTAGTCTTAGGATTCCAAAGCTTTTATCCTTTTATGCCAGCGCTATAGCCAATAAAAATACACTTCACAACTTTGTTTTCCAACTTAGATCTTTTTTCAAACGACACATAAGCATATGCCTCACAGCTAAAGACACAAATATGTCTCAAAGAGGGATTCCTTCCAGACCATGCTTCCAAAGGCGTCTTCTTAACAAGAGCAGAGTTAGGAGAACGATTTACCAAGTAACATGTTGTAGAGACTACTTCAGCCTAGAATTTATTTTCCAAGCCAGCACTGCTCAGCATACTTCGTGCTCTTTCCATTACTGTCCTGTTGAACCTTTCAACAACTCCATTTTGCTGTGGAGTGTAAGGTGTAGTCTTATGTCTTTTAATCCCATGATCTGTACAGTACCTTTCGAATTCATCTGAACAAAACTCAGCAGCATTGTTAGTCCTTAAACATTTTATTTTCCTACCAGTCTGATTTTCAACAAGGTTTTTAAATTCCTTAAACTGACTGAGCACTTCTGATTTACTTCTCAGAAAATATACAAATGTTCTTCTTGAATAATCATCAATAAACGACACATAATATCTTGATTTAGATAGAGAAGGAACATTCACTGGACCAAAAACATCAGAATGAATATAATCAAGCAAACCAGAAGATTTGTGACGACTGGAATAAAATGAAACATAGTGTTGTTTACCATATATGCAATGTTCACAAAATTTGAACTCAAAGTTACAATCTTCAAGCCCTTCTACCAGGTTTTTATTTTTCAAGGTTTTTAAAATTTTCTCACCAATGTGGCCTAGCCTATGATGCCAGAGCATAGTCTTCTCTGCTGGAAGTTTAACCTCCATGGAGTTTACACCATTAGGAACATTTTCCTTCTTTTCTCCATGAGTAGCTTTTAGTGACTTTGCAGAGACACTATTGCATTGAACAACATGTGCATCCAGCTTGTACAAGGTACCAATTCGAGCACCCCTAGCCATCACCATTGCGCCTCTAGTCATCTTGTAGCCATTTCCAGAGAACGTGACCTGCACTCCAATATCATTCAACTTACTTACAGAAAGTAGGTTTTGATCCAGACCTGGTATATGCATTACATCATTGATTCCCTTCACTCTTCCATCGGGGAATTGAATTATGACTCTTCCACGACCAAAAATTTCCAAAGATGAATCACTTGCCAAGTACACCTTTCCACCATTGTATTCTTCATACTTCGTGAACCAATCTCTATGAGATGTCATGTAGAAAGATGCTCCAAAATCAATCAGCCATACATCATCTGATGCCCATGTAGCCAAAGCTGCAATGAAGGCGTCTGCATCACTCTGAGAAGAATCATTGCCAGAAGAGTTCTTCTTCTTCTTTTTCTCCTCCTTGCAATCCTTTTAGAAATGACTAGGTTTCCCACAATTCTAGCACTTCACCTTGGACTTCTTGCCAAGAGACTTTGATCTCCCTTTCAATTTCGATCTAGATTTCTTGTCCTTCTTCTTGCCTTTCTCCTTTAATCTACCTCTAACAGCCAGAGCCTCCTTTGCCTATTAGAAGATTTTATTCTCATCTCTTTCGACAACAAAGAAGCAACAACATCTTCCATCTTGAAAGTGGATGTTGTACTCCCAATAGCCATCACCAGATGATCCCAAGAATCTGGTAATGAACATAGCAGCAGCATGCAACGATCTTCATCTTCAATTTTCACACCAACAGATGTTAGCTGAGCAATCAACATGTTGAAAGCATTCAAGTGATCAGCAACAAATCCTCCCTCCTGCATTCTCAAAGAGTACAACTTCTTCCTCAAGAACAATGTGTTCACCAAGGACTTTCCTTGATAAATAGATGCCAGTCTTTTCCACAAGATGCAGTATTTTCTTCATGCACATTCAGAAGAACAGAGTCTACCAAACAGAGCCTTATCAGCCCCTTAGAATTTCTATCTGCAAGATCCCAATCCTCTTGCTTCATACCTTGAGGCATCGTTCCAGACACAACAAGCCACATATCACGATCCACTAACAGATCTTCCATTTTGAGTTTCCATAACTCAAAGTTTCTACCATTGAATTTCTCTATTTCCATCTTTTTGGATGTGCTCACCATCTTAATCTGTAATTAAATTATCAGACCTCTATCAAACTCCCACTGAAAAAGAACTGACACAAAAAATCCAACCCTCTCACAAGGATAACACAACTGGCCAGGCTCTGATACCACTTGTAAGGAAAGCAATGAGGTGCAGAAGCAACTTTCCTAACGTCAAAACCACAGGGAAGTAAGCATACAGTACTTTTAATTTTCAAATTACAATCCAATTAAGACACACATGAATAATTTTTAGAAACAAATAAGATACTTAAAGACAATGAACAACATATTTACGTGGGAAACCCTTTCGGGAAAAAACCCACCACACCAAGCTGAATCTCTTTGTATTACAGTAACAAACAAATTACATACAAATAGAGATACAAATCTCTGGTATAAGTTCACAGTAGTTTCATTCACTGTTCTTCCTATTACAAAAAATGCTTTCAAGGATCCGACTCAATCTCTCTCTTATCTTCCAAATCAGAATCAATCCTTTAAATCATATCAGTTCTGATTTTTACCTTTTGTTCATCCTTATCTGCCATTGCCTCATCATAGAAAGTTTCCTCTTGAGCATTTATTTTTCCCTGCATGCAGTTCAGCTCCAGCATCGCAACTGTTGCAGAAGTCTAACTGCCATTCTTTTGAAAATCGATTCCTCTGATTGGTCCATGAAGCTCCACATAGGATGGTCAATCTGGTCAAGGGTGTTCAACTTTGTTGGCATATCGGTGAGACACTAACAGTGTCTCCTCAATGCCACAAAGTCTTCATATCGATATCGGCGTAAGTCCAAACAGTCAGCAAAACATTATAACGAATGCCATGAGTCATACTGAATCCATCGACATCCAATGCATTCCTATCGGCAAGAGATTTCTCATCGGCTAGACTCATATCGATGCTCACAAAGTCACAATGACTTCAACTTTGCCATCGGCAAGACTTTCCATTCGCTAAGAGGTTTCACCGAGTCTTCCTGAAGTTTCACCGAAGCACCTGACAGTCGGCAAGACATTCGTCTTTCGCCAAGAGGTTTCACCAAGTCTCCTCAAGTTTCACTGGAGCACCTGACAGTCAGCAAGACATTCGTCTTTCACCAAGACTTCACTCTGAGCAAACAAGTCTTACCGAGTCGGCAAGACTTTTGTCTTTTCCAAGACATTTCATTGAGTGCTGAGACCTCACATCGAGCAACCAAGTCTTACAGAGTCGGCAAGACTTTTTTCTTTCACCGAGACCTCACAGTGAGCACTGAGACCTCACATTGAGCACTCATGTCTTACCGAGTCGGCAAGACATTTGACCTTCACCAAGACCTTTCACCGAGCGCTCTTATGTTACTCTGAACTATCGGTGAGACTCTCCATTGGTCGCCAAGACTTCATATCGAAGTCTTTAAGTCACCGCAAACCACAAGTGAATACTCCTGTCAGCGAGACCTTTCCTTCATTGCTGAGATTTCTCGCTAAGATCCTTGAGCTACTCCGTCATTCGATTTGACACCCAATAGCAACCTTTGTCAGCCAGAGGTTTCCTTCGACAAAAGGTCACAGCTAACACAAAAAGGTCACAACGATAGACTTGTCGGCAAGACATCAACTCTATCTTGGCGACATGATCATTTCAAGAGAATTCATAACAGCTAGTCGTCCAGACATGAATAATGTCACAATGAATTTTCCCTGCAGGAGTTACATGTTAGTAAGAATTGAGGCACATATTCCAACACTAAGATCAAGAAACAACTGAAGAAGGTTGGAAAGCAGGAAGAGTCTAAGGACCTGTCTATTGAAAGTGCCTCTAGTTGGAGAGAATTTGTCTCTCGGATTGGGGACAACTGGGAGTTAATTACAACAACCAAATAATGGCTCCCTGTCTTGTGGCTTTGGTGTTTTGTTGTTTCGACTCTTGGGATCTCAAGTTAAATGTCTGTCTTTTTACTCTGGTGCTTTTGGATGTTAATCTAAGACCTTTATTTTTTGATTGCTATGTATGGTTTTGAGGCTTGTGTGCCTATGGTTAATCTCTATTCTGGCCTGCATGCTCCTAGTTGGGTTAGTCTTAAATTAGCTTATTATTCTTTTGATTATACTATGCATTGTTTTGTGGTTGCTAAAACTTGGTTTAACGATTATGGCCTACATGCCTTCTTATGGTTGCTAAATAGTAATTAGTCTGGTTTTTTTTTTTTTTTTCTGCTGGTTTGACTAGTGCTATTTCACATCCTATCTCTCTTTTGTTGTTTTAGATCTTCTTGTATCCAATGGGATCAGGGCCCTTCTTCCTTGCTAATATAATAAAAAACATCGACCGTCACCAAGAATATGGAAGCCTCTTTAAGCCTAGATCTTTCATTACTAATTGTTTCTTTCAATGCAAAATTAGGAAACAAATGAAATTCCTTAGGGTTTTTAGAGGGAAACTTACCATCCTCTCCCCCATTGTCGCTAAGGACTTCCTCCACCAAAAATTTGGCACCCTCTAGGATAAAGAATCCTTCATCTTTTACAACCTCTTTGAAAGAATTAGCCAGATTATTCTAGGACTCAACATTTACATCCACATTTTAGGGGGTCGAGGGATTTCGTAACCCCCTCCATAAATGAAATTAAAATGAAAAAAAATAGTGAATATAAAGCCTTATGCAATTACAACAAGATCACACATGCGAAGAGAAAGAACCAAAGCAAAAAGAATCCATGAAACCAATGGGCACATAAGAAAAACAATAAATGAGAATAAAATCAAGTGTACGAGGGGCCTACAAAGGAGAAAACCTCCACAGGGGAGGGCATGACCTCCCCCACACACTGGGATTTGTGCCTAGTTCACTTCCCAATGCTCACTGCCCGCTCATCGACCTCCCGCTTCAAAATTTTCCCTCTTTAAAAAATATTTTCTATTTCTTATTTACAAGTATTTAATTCATTGTTTTGTATTACCTATACCCAAAAATATTAATAGTCTTTATGCTATTAATAATCCTTTTTATTTATTTTAGTTGAAATTTTTTCATTTTTGTGAAGAGAAGAAATTATTATAAAATAGTAAAAAAATATTCAATTACTCGAGGGATTCTCCCCTCTTATAAGTAGAGGAAGATAATCCTTTCAATGATAATCTATCCAATGTTATAAAGTTGTGTTATCGTCCATGCTACACCCTTAATATTAGAGTACATCGGGTTATGAATAGTTGGCTTGTGGCTATCTTAACTCTTAACTAAGACATATTATCATTATTATATTTGTATTTAGTTAATTAGGCCAGCCTAGGTCTTATACAGGGCTATATAAGTTGGATTGGGTGATATCCTAGGTATAGATAAGGTATATATAAGAGGTAGTGAGTCTTATTTCATGATCATATTATGAATTATGTTCCCATTGGAGATATTTGGAGGTTTTCCCCCTTGAAGTGGCTTGTTATTCTTAGTTATTATCAAGTATTTGAAGAATATTTCTTATCATATTCTTCTATTATGAGAATTATTTCATTACAAGTGGTATTAGAGCATGACTTGGCACTGTAGAGGTAAGGCATTTTCTTAATATTAGAGGTCATTTTGGGAAGAGCATATATCTCATATTTTGGTGAATTTTTCTCTAATTTTTAAAGGGTTTTCGAATAAAATAGTTAAGAATCAAAATTCCATATTCCAAAGGAATTGGAGTAGAATTGAGCGATTTATTATAGAATTAGGGTTTCTTCACAATTTATTGGGAAAGTGCATATCTCCCAAATACTATATAATTTGTTCCTAATTTTTAGTGTGTTTTTGAAGTAATAGAGGATTCTACAGTCTAAAATTTAGAGAATTGGAGCCAAAAATAAGTGATTTATTGTAAAATTAGGGTTTGCAACAAATTCACTCTCAAAGTTGGAAAACACCAAATTTTTGGGATATTTTTCTAGGAGAGTACGACCTAGACCCTGATAAATTACATTTAAAATTACAAATTAATTTGAATTAATTTGTGTGATTTATTACAAAATTATTTTCTACCATCATGACAGGGCCGACAACAAGAGGCATAAAGAATGCTACCACATCGAGGAAATATTCAGATAAGTATGAGGTAGAAATTGAGGATATTAACTCTAATAATGAGATCAGAAAGGTCAAGGGTGAAATTTCATCAATTGGGAATGACATAAATAAATTTTCTAAGAAGTTGGACATGATTAAATTCAAGGGATGAAGTGTAAGGGTGAAGATTCACCTAATAAGTTGGAAGATAATAATTTTGTTGCACATGAATTCCTTAGGCTTGACTTTGATTTCAAGAAGGATCCTTCCTTTCATAATCCTATGCAAAGGCAATTCATACCCAAGTTGGATATGAGAAAGTTTGATGGAAAGGATCCAACCAATTGGCTCTGCCAAATGGAGCAGTTCTTTGATCTTCATCATGTTTCTAGTCAACAAAAGTGGCTATGGCATCATATACCTGGAACTAGATCAATTTATTTGGTATCGTTGATTATGTGATGAGAAGAGAAAGAAGGGTTGTTTGGTCACATAGACAAATTTTAAAGAGGAACTTTCTACCCATTATGGAGATAACTTTATGGATAGCTACTTTTGCCAAATCACTAAATTAAAGAAAATAGGTATGGCCAAGGATTATATTCAACAATTTCAAACCCTTTATCTAAGAGTGGAGAATGTGACAAAATAAAATTTGAAGGAACTATTTCTAAGTGGTTTAAAGGATCACATAAAATATAAAGTATAGTTGTTCCAACCATAATCCTTATCACACGTAATATTAATGGCAAGACAAGTTGAGACTTTTTTGGCTAGTAGGTGAAAATGGATTATAAATATAAGAAAAAGAATATATCCTACACATTCATTACCTCAACCAACTATATTGTCTCCACAACAAATTAAGGATGAGAGAGAAAAAGGGTTATGTTTCAATTGTGACAACAAATATAGTTGAGAACATAAATATAGTGAAAATAAATTATTCTATATTAAAGGTCCGAGTGAGGAAGAAGAGGAGGAACCACTATTAGAGGGTTATGAGGAATCAAATGATCCCCAACCAATTGTTTCTTTTCATTCACTCTATGGTTTTAGCACCCCACAGACTCTCAAGGTAGTGGGTTTCTTAAAGAAGTAGAAAGTAACAGTGTTGAGCGACTCAGGTAGTACTCATAATTTTATTGATAAAAAGTTGGCTACTCATCTAAATTGTTTTATATATCAAGCTCCAAAATTTCAGGTCTTGATTGCAGATGGTGGCATTAGTAGTTGTTATGGAAAGTGTCATAGCATTAAATTATCCATGAAAGAAAATCACCTTGATAGCCCAATGTATGCTATCTCCATGGGTGCAACATATATTGTTTTGGGAGTCTAATGTCTTTCTACTTTGGGAACAATTGAGATAAAATTCCAAGAACTATTCATGAGATTTTAATCAGAAGGAAAGAAATTAGAGCTAAGAGGGTTGAAAGAAAAGTCCCCACAAATGGTAAGCTCTAGTCAAATGTAGAAGTTGCTTAAGAAAGGAGTTAATGGATTTTTGGCCCAGTTATATGTTCCTTATAAGTCTCTCAATCTAATACTCCTACCTATCTAGATTTATAAGAAATAATTGGTCATCACTCAGTGGTTTTTGGAGATATTCCTAAAGGACGTCCTCCTAAGAGGGATCATGATCATGGCATACAACTAGTTCCAAGGAGCCAACTACCCAATATTAGGCCTTACAAGTACCCACATATACAAAAAAGTGAGATATAAAATATTGTTGAGGAGATGCTAGAGGAAAGAATTATCATGCATAGCCAAAGTGCTCACTCCTCGCTCATGGTGATGGTGCATAAGAAGGATGAAACTTGGTGCATGTTCCTAGACTATAGAGTGCTCAACATGTACACCATCAAATATAAGTTTCCTAATCCAGTCATTGATTATTTTCTATATGAATCGAGTGGATCTCTGTATTTTACAAAGTTAGATCTTATAGCAGGTTATCACCAAATTTGAATTAAGGAAGAAGATATTTGTAAGACAACATTTAGAACTCATGAGGGTCATTATGAGTTTTTGGTGATATCATTTAATCTTACCAGTGCAACATCTATAATTCAAAGTTTTATGAATTCCATTTTTAAGAAATTAATGAGGAAGATCGTATTAGTGTTCTTTGATGATATATTGATTTATAACAAGACATGGGAAGAACACTTGCAACATGTAGATCAAGTATTTCAAGTTCTTGAGGATCATCAACTTTATGCTAAGCCATCCAAGTGCACTTTTGGTCTCAATGAGGTGGAATACTTGGGACACATAGTTTCACATGAAGGAGTAAAGGTGATCCTAACAAAATTAAGGCTATCATGGAATGACCTATTCCCAAAAGCATTAAGAAATTGAGGGGTTTCTTGGGATTGACTGGATACTATAGAAGATTTGTGAAGAATTATGGTTGTATAGCAACACCCCTCACAAATTTATTGAAGAAAGATTCTTTTCATTGGAAAAAATCCACTAATACAACATTTGAAATATTGAAGGAGGCTATGTGTACAACTCTAGTGCTTGCCACTCCAAATTTCACCAAGGATTTTATTGTGGAATGTGATGCTTCAAGAAATAGTATAGGATAAGTTATCATGTAGGAGGATTGGCCCATTGATTTTGAGAGTCATTAATTAAAGGGTAAGAATCAACTCAAACCTATTTATGAGAAGGAAATGTTAGCTATTATTCATGTAGTAAAATAATGGAGGCCTTATCTAATGGGTAGACACTTCAAGGTTAAGAAAAATCATGATAACCTAAAGTATTTTTTGGAACAAAGATTATCTTTTGAAGAGCAAAAAAATAGGTCACTAATATGGGATATGATTTTGAGATTGTATATAAGAAAGGGATGTAAAATGTTGTGGAAGATGCACTATTGAAGAAGGATGAGAAGGATGAAGCTTTATTTTGTGACATTTCAATATTACAAGAAGATTGGGTAGTAGAAGCTAAAGCAAAGTGGCAGAATGATGTTGCTATAAGTAATCTCATTCAACAATTATAGAGTGATCCTAGTAGTTCAGTTAAGTTTTTATAGAAGGGAGATACTTTGTGGCATAAAGAGATTGCATCTTTGCAAGAATTCCTCTCTCAAACAAAATATTTTCATACAACTTCATGAGTCTCTAGTTGGTGGTCATTCAAGATTTTTGAAGACATATCATCGGGTCAAGAAAGACTTCTTTTGGGAAGGGATACACGGGGATGTTGAAAAATTTGTGGTAAAATTCTTGGTTTGTCAAAGAAATAAAGGGGAGACAATTAAACCACCCACTCTCTTACAAACCTTAGTTATTCCTAGCCAACGTTAGGAAGAGGTCTCCATGGAATTCATCATTGGGCTTCCAAGATCTAATGGTAAGAATGTCATCATGGCAATAGTGGATCACCTCAATAAATATGCTTATTTTATTGCATTATCGCATCCTTTTACAACAAGTACAATGGCACAAGCATTTTTGGAGAATATTCAAAAGCTACATGGTATACCTAAGGTTATTGTTAGTGTTTGCGATCCTATCTTTACTAGTAAATTTTGGATAGATTTAATCTCATGTTTGGGTACTCAATTGGTTCATATTTATTTATACCATCCTCAATTTAATGGGTAAATGGAGGTTGTTAATAAGTGCTTGGAAGGATATATATAAGTTGTTTCACTTCATATAAACAATCTGAATGGGTAGATTGGATACCACTAGTAGAATGGTGGCATAACACTTCCTTCCATGGTTCATAAAAAATGTCTCCATTTATGGCATTATATGGATATCATCCTCCTTCCATCACATCATCATTGAAGGTTTCACCAAGAGTTCACATTGTGGAGGACCACATGCTTCATCAAGTACTTTTAGGACTTAAAGAGAATCTAGCCATGGCACAAAATTGAATGAAGTAGCAAGTGGACTAGCATCGTAGTGAAAGAAACTTTAAAGTTGGGGATTGGGTTTTCTTGAGATTGCAGCCTTACAAGAAAATTTCTCTAAAGAAACAGTCAAATAATTTAACAAGATATCTCCAAAATATTATGGTCCATATAAAATCATAAAAAGAGATAGGTAGTGTTTCCTACAAGCTTGAATTTCCATAAAAAACAAAGATACATTTAGTTTTTTATGTTTCTTATCTGAAGAAGGTAATTGGGAGTAATATCCTTACTCAGATAATATTACCTGATCTTGATGAAGAAGGAAGAATCATATTGGAACCAAAATTTATTCTTCAAAAATACACAAGGAAGCTAAGGACCAAAACACTCACTCAGTATCTCATCCAATGGGATAATTTACTAATTGAAGATGCCACACAGGTTGATGAGGAGTTCATTTAGGAGCATCCAAACTTGCTTAGCATTGAGGACAATGCTTCTCTATAGAGGGGAATGCTACACCCTTAATAGTAGAGTACATTGGGTTATGAATAGTCTATTTGTGGCTATCTTAACTCTTAACTAAGTCATATTAATATATTGTTATTTAGTTAATTAGGTTGGACTAGGGCTTATATAGGGTTATCTAAGTTGGATTGGGTGATATCCTAGGCATAAATAAGGTATATATAGGAGGTAGTGAGTCTTATATCATGATTATATTGCAAATTGCATTCTCATTGGAGATATTTGGAGGTTTTCCCCCTTGAAGTGGCTTGTTATTCTTAGTTATCGTCAAGTATTTACAACATATTTACTATCATATTCTTCTATTGTGCAAGTTATTTTATTACAGTCCATTGGGAAAATTGACAAGAAAGTACATCAACAAGATTATTTGCTAATAATGTGTAATAGGGGATGAAGGTTTTTTGTGAGTTTTCATCATATTATGGGATAATAATGCTTGGAAATGAAGCTTACTATCTTCCTCTCAAAGCTCCATCCACCTATAAATACAAGGAATTTGTGAGACCTACCTTCCAGTATTAGGGATTTATATGATTAATGTTGATTATTGTGTGATCCTCATGGACGGTTTTTGATTATGGGATGTTTCATTATCATGAATGTTGATTTTTGATATATTTTGATGTTACTACATACACATTATATGCATGTATATATACTTATCCTCATCGATTATCATTTTGTGATATTATGTGAATGATTAAGCTAGCGTGCCGATCTTTCATATTGTTATTTTATGGGTAGTTGATTTTATGGCTAGATGGATTATGATTCTTATCACATGTAGGAAATTTATGTTCAATTATCTTTGAAGTTGATCTTATTGATGAATATGATACTAGTAGTATGGAATGAATATATGCATTAAAATGTTTAATCTTGAAATGTTATTATAGAGATATCATGATATTATATCTTGTGCTTTAGTTATGATTATTGATGATGAATTAATCATTTGGATTTAGTGTGCAAGTTTAGTCCATGACCAGTGGACTCGGGGAAACTTCAAAGTGAATTATTGTAAATTACCTGTGAAGCCGACCTAACCTATTTGGAGAGGTTAAGGTCTTATGTGTTATAATTTCCTTTGTGATGTGGATTTGTTTGTAATGTGCAAGTTTATTGTCCTTGGTAGAGTTCAGTGTTATGTCTTGCGTAAGTTTTGTTAGTGAGTGTCATGAGATGGTAATGAGTTTTTGTGTGTGTCTTGTATTTAATTTTATGTTAAACCCAAATTTTAAAAGATGATTTAACATGTCTAATTTATGTGAATTATTTTTCATGGTCCTAATTCATAGGGCTTGGACTTAGGGACATTTATATGAGCTTAGAGTTTATTTTTCATGTCTTATGACCCCATTTTTGGAGCCTTTTTGGTTTGTGATGAGATTCAAATTTGAATTAGTCAAGTATCTTTCAAGCATGCCAAAAGAACCTTCACACTAGAAGTGTGCAAGGTTGAGGTAGTGGGAGGTGCAAGATCAATTGTGGAGGTGACACTTGTCACCTTCACAATTGAAGATGAAGGATTAGGGCTTCATGTTGGAGTTTTCATTTTGAGAAGCATTTGCATTCGGATTGATTCATTTATTCTTGCTGGTTTTTCTATCAACTTTGGGAAGTGAGAGTAGAGTGTAGAAGGGTGTGTGTGTGAAGAAAAGTCTTGGAAATTATTGTTGGTATTCTTCTCCCACTTTTTTCCAAATTGAGGATTAACTAGGTTGGTGTTTTTATCTTATGTTGTTTTAGGAAAAGTATGTGAGAATGTAATTTTAACGAAGAAAGGTTTTCTTTTGTTGTTTTATGTTGCATGTTGTTTGTGTTTTATGTGATAGAAGTAAATATTCCATATTTTGGAGATTTTAATTTTTGTGTTGGGTTAGAGTGAGAGAGATGTCCTTGAGGGGAGTTGGATTGAAGGGTAAGAGTACCCATAATTTTCATAGTCATAATATTGTGTTAAATTTTATGTGTTTGGAGAATGGGTTGTTGAAGTATGAACTTTAGAGGAGTTGTATGTGAAGAGTTTGAAGGAGATTTGAGTGGATGGTTATACAAGAAATTTTTTGTTACTACCCCTCAAGTTGATGTCCTTTCTCCCCCTCTTGAGGTTCATGGAGAAGAACCTTTGTGTTGTGTTATTTGTGATGCGAATAATCTGTATCTGACCATTTGTTGTTGATTTTTCTATGTAAATAGTTTGTTGGAAATGTTATATTTTTTTGCAATGTTATGTGTGTGTTGTGAAGTTGGTAACTGTTGTAAAAATATTTTGTGTTGAGTGAACACCTTGTCACCCTTGTGTTTCCCCTAGCTTGGGGGTGGGCTATTACAACCCTAGGTTGGGAGGTGAGATCCCACTGGACTTTGGAAAGTATTTTATTATTTGTATGCAAATTTAATAAACAAGGGAAGATACTTGTCTATGGAGAGAATTGTGGACTTGCTATTCTTTTTCCCTTCTATCAGTGTTGTAGCAACATGAGTTGTTGGTGTTGAATGTGTGTAAAAAATTCCAATGAATCTATGAAATATGTGGTGATTTTAATATGGTTATGCAAGTATGAAGGAAACATGGAAAGGGTTATATTATGCAGAAAATATAAAAAAAAATCCATGGGTTGGGACAGTTGTATTAAACTTTAGCTTGAATATGCATTGTGGAATAGCTGTAGATCTACAAAAGAAAAGTGTTTTAAAAAATATGTTAGTAGTGGATAAAATAAATAAAGGAACAATGTTTAATGCTACAAAACTTAATAGTTTTTTCATATTACCTGTTCAAAATAACTTGTGTGTAACTCAAAATTGTAGAGATATATTGCATATTAATTTCATTTATTCTAGTAATTAAATTATTTCCATTCTATCTATTTCAGTAGTTAAGTTATTTCAGTGTAAACAAAACAATTTTGTTACTAATTTCTATTCTACCTACTATTGAATGATTGTTAGAGGAAAATATTTAAATCTTTGGTTTTTTTAGTCTTTGCTGATTTATATTTTCAAAAAAATGAATGATATGAAATAAGTATTGGATTTGAAATTTCTTTCCCTATATAAAAGGAATTTAGTTTTAATTAAGTCTATTAGATACCTGCAGTAAATGAACCACTTGGAAACCAAGAAAAAATAAAATGATTGTGAAATAGGTTGTATTAGTTTGAAAAAGATAAAATTAATAATAATAATAATAATAATAATAATAATAATAATAATAATAATAATAATAATACCTGCAACCAAAAATTAGAGTTATATAAATGTCAATGTAATATCTAAATTATTTTTGTATTTAATACATTTTAAAAATGAAATTTTAAACAAAAAAATATAAAAGAAAACCCATTGTGAATGGGATCGGTGCCCTTGAGGGGTCACGATCTCCTTAAGGCATGACCCTATGGATAGTTGTTATCACCACAGGGGGCCACACCCCTTAATGGGAGCAAACATGTGGTGGGGGAAACCTACCATAGGCTACCATGACCTTAGGAAGGGGTTTTCCCCTTTGAAAAAAAAAGATAAAACCTGCAATGTTTAATAAAAACAATAACCTACCCTTGCACTTCACGCTGCCATCATTATGACCTGCATAGGAAAAAATATGCAATAGGAAACCAAAATAAAAATCTGAGGTAGTCGATGTAGAAGGTGTTGCAAGGTGTCGCCCTTGGTCTCCTTGGTGTGGGCCAGTGCGGCGCTCGAGCTTCGTGACATGGTTTAACCACCTCATGTGGATCTTGGATCTTGTATAAATCCAACAGTTGTATCGGGCATTAATAGGTTGATCTTTTGGTGCAACGGCAATCGCTTGTGCAATAATTGGTATTAGAGCTGAGGTCACAAGTTCAAACCCCTTGCTTGTACTAGGGGGATTGTTGCAAGGTGTCACCCTTGGTCTTCACAGCGTGGGCCAACACGACATTTGCACTTTGTGACATGGTTTGACCACCTCTTGTGGATCTTGGATCTTGTATAAATCCAATGGCTGTATCATGC
The DNA here is from genome assembly GCA_007258455.2 of Sequoia sempervirens. NCBI lineage: Eukaryota > Viridiplantae > Streptophyta > Pinopsida > Cupressales > Cupressaceae > Sequoia > Sequoia sempervirens. The sequence continues at coordinate 50,909 of VDFB02283377.1, forward strand.
ATTAATAGGTTGATCTTTTGGTGCAATGGTAGCCGCTTATGCAATAGAAGGAGGATTGAGAAAACCAAATCTGCAACCTACTAATCGCCTCTTTTCTCTTCACACCCTTGCCTTTCTTCTAGCTGCCTCCTTTCTTTTCCTAGGTCACACTAACCTAAAAGTATTAGACTCAATCTTTTAGGGTTATGAAGTATAGTCACATGTATGCTTATAGCTAGGATAAGAGTGCAAAATTTAGAGGTATGAAGATATGATTTAAAACTTAGTTTTATTTTGATATAAATGATAAACATAAGGTGAAAGAGTGGCACCTACCATTGTTTCAAGATGAATGTATGGAAAGGGCTAAATTATAGTTTATAATAGGAATACATTAGGTGGGTATGGGATTAATGAGATGAACTCAAAAATACCAAATGGTGAACTAATACAACTAATAAAAAATGATAGTATTAATATTAGTGTCTATTAAATAGTGGTTACAATTTTAAACTTAACATTAGTAATATCAATGTTAGCATTTAACAAATAGTGAAATTAATATTTAACTTAACATTGGTATTGATGATGATGTCAACATTAATATTTAATACATAGTGATAATAATATTCAAATTTATGTTGGTATTGTTAGTAGCTACATTATTAGCAATTAATAGGTAGTGATATTGATATTAAATTTAACGTCAATAATAACATTAATTAAATAGAGATGTTAACATTAAAATTTACGTCAATGTTGAAGGCAACTACAATAATGATATTTAATAACCTTAATACAATGTCGGGTATGAATAACAAATATAGATTTTCGTATTTGGGGAGAAAAATTATAAATGATATAACATTACAGTTACAATATTAATATTAATATTTATAGTAATACTAATAGTGAGAATAATGTTAACTCTAATTGTGTGGGGAATTATAAATTTAATTTTAGTATTAAGTGGACATTAATACTAACGTTAACCTTAATAAAAAAGTGGATAACATTAACAGTAGTATGATAAGAATGATTTAACTCAACCTTACCATCATCTAGTAAATATTAAATAGTGATACCCTTATAACAAATTAGAAATAAAGTGGTGTGTAATTACAAGATGAATAATGGTAGGGGTGGTAAGGTCAAAGATAGCAATTAAGGATGATGGTAATATTAATTTAATAAATAGTGGGATCGATTTTAAGTTAATGTCAATATCGATATTAAAATAATTATTGATATCAATATCAAAGTAAGGTCATTAATGATAATATGATAAAACAACATTAATGTTGTTCATAATAATCACATTGCACTAACATTGTTATCATCTTCCATAAGGAAAGAAATATTAAGGAAGATAAATAAATAATAATTTTAACATTATTGTTCAAAATAATTATATTAATAGCATCGTTAAGAATTAAGTAAATAAGTTGTTAGTAAAGTCGATGATAGCAAAATTATTGACGTTAAAACAAGACCCAACAACATTAATTTATCTGATTAAGCAAGGGCATTATAATAATGTGAATCCAAAATTAATTGTAATGATAAATTGGAATGTATGGGGTTTATGTCATATAGACAATAATTATGAATCAATCACAACTTCTCAAGTCCCAACACTTTCAAAACAATAATACTGTTATGTGAAAATAGGATGCACATTAGATTTAACCCTTCAATTTAACATAGTTATACCAACACCTAAGTTAAGGTACCAATCTGAATGTATTTTATTCCCACACCCTACCCTTGGGTGATGTGTCAGATTTTGATGTTGCTCATCAAACATTATTTGATGTATGTAGACTCATGACCATGTACATACATGGTTAGTAATGAATAATGCTTTCACGTGTTTATTCAAAAAATAATGTAGGTTGTGTTCTTGTCCTTTGTGTAAAATTAGGGTATGATATTTAGTATCAGAGCCTTGGTTTTCAAAATCTGGGAGCTTTGGGCTAAGTTGAATAACAACTAATTAAGCTATACCTTGAAAAATTTGCAGGATTCCCCACAAAGCGAGGAGAGGTGATCCAAGAGGAGCCTGTGCACCATATTAAGAATAATAATTGGGGTGGACAACCAAAGGTGGGACCCTAGATACTTCAAACATTGAAATGTTTGAAAGGAGTTATTGAGAAGAGACTATCGGCTGCAGCTGAGGTATTGCACGAGGATCTAACACGAGGATAACCTAAGGGTGAGAGGCATAATGCAAGGTCACATGAGCACAATAGGAGTCCCTCTTGTACTCGAGAGGTATGATAAGGGGAGATGGTGGATGAGTCAATGCATATTCCATCTCTACCTCATCATAGTTGGACACTACCAATAGTAGGGATGGCACCAAGGGTCACTTGGGATGCAAGAGACCAGATTCATGAGCTACTTCACCTTCTCCCACTAGATTTCTTAGGATCCACCAATGGGGTGGAGATAGATTCTTAGTTTCTTAGTCTTGACCGATGCTCTGGGTTGCAGACATATGAGAGAAAATTTAAAGCTAAGATTGCAATTCATTTGTTGAGAGGACCCGCTTCCACTTGGTGGCACCAAGAGGAGTAGAAGTATCACTTGTCTATGGATACAATTACATGGAACACCTTCTTGGAGAACTTCAAAGAACGATACATTTCAAAGCACTTTTTCCAAAGGCTCATTGATGAGTTTCATGATTTACAATAGAGGGGCCTTATAGTGTCCCAATATGAGAGTCATCTCCTATAGCTTCTATAGTATGTGGACTACATTCAAGATGAGAAGTTTCTCATCAATTAGTTTGTCAGGGGTTTGAATTCCAACATTTTAGTACCTATACATATGGCTGATCCCGAGGACCTTAGGGTCACTGTGGAGAAGGCATACATTGCATAAGAGGTTCATAGTAGGTCATAGGAGTCATGAGAGCAATTTTGAAACCACAATCAAGGCCATTAGGAGTAGATTTTTTGCAGACTACCCCTTCCTATGAAAGGGGAATTTAGACCTTCACTTGGGACACATAGACCACAACAAAAGCAGCAACATGCATAGAGGTCTAGGCCACAACAGGGTGCACAGAGTGGGCATCCTAAGGCATGGCATATGCAGAACCCACGTAGAGATCCAAGACCACAAGGTTAGTATTAAGCGTCTCCATGATCTCAATAGTCTTTTAGAGGTGGGCATATTATTTTTGGGAGACTTGGATCATCTCAATTTAGCAATGACCCAGCTGGCATAGGTGCAGTTGAGAGGACCTTACTATGTAGGTGGTGGTGTGGGTCATCTAGCTAGAGAGTTCCCACAAGGTTTTGCAGCAAGAGGACCCTGTCATGGAGATTACGATCCAATAGTTGGTGATGTGGGAAAGTCCCACAGAGTTTTTGGGGTGGTCGAGAACCATCAGGCTAAGCATCAGGCCACCATCATTGAGGCAACAAGTATGATTGGTGATGTTATAGTTAGTGTTTTATTTTATTATGGAGCATCATACTCTTTTATTTCTCCAGTTATAGTGGACCATTGCAGCCTAGTGGAATCTAGGCAAGATGATAGGTGGGAGGTAGAGATGGCTTAAAGGGCCAAGGTGGATATGGATTTAGTGGTACGTGATTGCTAGTTGGTTCTTGGAACTGCCACCACTATAGTGGATCTTTGTATTAATCCATTGGTATGTTATGGCACAACTTTGGGAATGGATTGGTTTGATGCACATCAAGCTAAGATTGATTGTCATAATAAGATGATCGAGTGTATTGATGATCAGGGTATACCAATAGTGATCTCAAGTGTGCATAGACCCATCTCTCTATGCATGATATCTGTTATATAGCTAAAGCGGTGTATGAGGAGAGGATGCTAAATGTTTTCTATCACTAATAGTGAAAAGTAAAAGGGCTCAACAAAACTGTCGTTGGATGATTATCTGATTCTTAGAGAGTTTGTAGATGTATTTCCTTCAGAGATACTAAGGATGCCTCCCCATAGAAAGGTGAATTTTCACATTGATCTAATTCCAGAAGCTCAACCAATTTCTAGGGAACCTTATAGGATGATGAAATATGAGCTCAATGAGCTCAAGATTCAATTGGAGGAACTATTAGAGAAGGGGCACATTAGACCTAGCATCTCACCTTGGGGTGCACCTATCATCTTTATTAAGAAGAAATATGGGTCCCTTCATTATGCATTGATTATAGACAGTTGAACAAGCTACCATTTAAGAATCGCTACCCCTTTCCCATGATTGATGAATTTTTTGATCAGATGAGGGGAGCTAAGGTGTTCTCCAAGATTGGTCTAAAGTCCAAATACCACTAGTTGAGGATTGTAGAGTTAGAAATTTATAAGACAATATTCATGACTCGTTATGGGCATTATGAGTTTACAATGTTTCCATTTGGATTTGACAAATGGCCCCATAGTGTTCATGAGCCTAATGAATGAGTAATTTTGCACCTTCCTCAATCGGTTTGTGTTGGTATTATTGGATGAAAATATGATTTAATTATGGACAATAGATGAGCATGAGGAGCATTTAAGATAGGTTCTACAGTGTTTGAGACAACATTAACTTTATGCCAATTTGGCTAAATGTTCATTCTTCCTAATATTGGTCTAGTATTTGGGTCACTTTATTTTAGGTGATAATATCTTAGTAGATCCATTGAATATTAGTGCTATTATGGATTGTTTGGCACCCACAAGTGTTATAGAGGTAAGGAGTTTTATGGGGTTAGCTGGTTACTATCATCGATTTGTAGAGGGTTTTTTCAGGATAATGCATCCCATTACTTCCCTTTAGCCAAAAGGGAAGAGGTTTGAGTGGACCGAGTAGTGCAAGAGGGAATTTTAGACCCTCAAGGAGAATCTCACTAGTGCTCCCATTCTAGCAGTACTAGATACAACTTTAGATTTCATGGTTTGTATAGATGCATCATTGGAAGGTATAGGAGCAATACTTATGCAAGAGGGTCGAGTGATTGCATATGAGTCATGAAAACTCAAGACCCATGAGCTAAAATACCCAACACATGATTTAGAGCTTGTGGTAGTAGTTCATGCTCTTACTAGATGGAGACATTTTCTTCTTGGCCACCATTTTGAGCCACATTCCGATCATTGCAGCTTACAATATATCTTCACACAACTAAACTCGAATGATCGACAAAGGCATTGGATGGAGTTACTATGTGAGTATGACTTTTATGCCCATTACATCAAAGGGAAGGAGAATTTAGTGGAAAATACATTGAGTAGACATCATCATGAGGTGATGGCTATGATATTGGGTACAAATTTGAGGACTCATATTTTACATCAGCTATTAGAGGATGATTGGTGTTGTGAGGTTCAAAATGAGATATAGTCCTAGCAGGCCCTTAAGGGAAAATATTTTGGATACACCTTGGATTTAGATGGGTTTTTACATCATAGAGGGCATGTATATGTTCCATGGATTGAAGATATTCAGACTTTGATCTTGTTAGAGGCTCATAGGGCTCCATATGAAAAAAATATAGGGGTAAAAAAGATGCATGTAGATCTCTGTCAGTTTTACCATTGGGCGGGGATGCACTAGGACATTACAAAGTTTGTTGCTTGGTACCTTGAGTGTCAGAGAGTCAAGGCCGAGCACCAACATCCAACATGACTCATTTACCCTCATGAGATTCCAGAGTGGAAATGAGATACCATTTCCATGGACTTCATTGTTGATCTACCTTTGTCTTACAAACACCATGATATCATTATGGTGATGGTCGACAAGTTGATCAAAGTGACTCATTTCTCTCTATTTTGTACTACCTACACAATGCCAACAGTAGTGAGGGTGTTCTTAGATGATATTGTCAAATTTAATGGGATCCCATGTAGGATCATATCCAACAAAGATTTGGTTTTTACCTCAGCATTTTGAAGAGCATTACAACTAGCTTTGGGTACTCAACTTAACTTCAATACCACATATCATCTAGAGACAGATGGTTAGATTGAGAGGGTTAATTAGGTATTGGAGGATATGCTACACATGTATGTGATGGATCATCAATCTATATGGGAGGAGTACCTTTACTTAGTCGAGTTTTCTTACAACAATGGTCATCAGAATTCATTAGGTATGACACCTTATTAGGCATTGTATGGCAGACCATGTAGGATTCCATTGAGTTGTTATAGGATTGAGGATAGAGATTTCATTAAACTTGAGTTGTTATAGGATATGGAACAACAAGTGGTTTTGATCAAAAAATGGTTATAGGAAGCTCAGGATTGTCAAAATATGTATGTAGACACTAAGAGGACAAATCAGATTCTTGCAGTGGGTGATCGAGTATTCCTAAGAGTGCAGCCTCATAAGAATCCAATATGTTATGGGAAGTGCTCAAAGCTTACACCTCTATTTTTAGGTCCTTTGAGATCTTAGAGTAGATAAGACCAGTAGCTTATCATCTATCCTTGCCCCCTAGCCTGTCATGTATGATGAGTCTAGATAATAGCTAGTTTTTCCTTCATCAGTTTATGCTTTTACCAGTTTATTTGCTAAAGTTTCAAAAACATTTCCAATACTTCATACTTATTTTATATTCCTTTTATGCACTTTGACAGACCTGGATATGTAGAAAAATGAATATGATATATTGATATATGTTTGTGTGGATGTATGAATGTTCATAAGAATTAGTATGCTTTTATGGTTTAATTGTGATTGATAATGGTGTGAATGCCTTGGTAGAAAAACTAACATCTTGCAGCCAAGAAGACTGTAGCCTGCAACAATTGGATTTCCATCTCACAAAAAAGGACTGTAGATGGTTGTAGGGGAGAGCCAAATAATTAGAGAACTATAATTCTAGAAAGAAGCAAAGGTGGTGATTTGAATAGTCATCCATGAGTCACCAAATGCACTTTTATCCACCAATAAGACAATTGGGAGAAGAATTTTGTTCCAAATATAAGTGATCCATGATGTGATAGTTTCCAAAAAACATGTTCCTATCATGGTGGTTAACTATTAGAGGCAAAGTCCTAGTTTTATTTTCCTTCTTCTACTGCATATTTATGGTTTTTTGTTTTAAAGAATTTTCCTCTTCCTATCCTTAAGGGACATTGGATGTATCCATTTATGTTTTCTTTTTAGTCCTTGTATGAATAAGACTCCTGAGCCTATATATTGGGATCATTGGTTAAGGAGTAGATCTAGTAGCAATATCAGAATGATTGTTTTCACCTGTTAATAGTAATTACTAATAGTTTTTCTATTATCAAGTTACAATGGATATGTACTACTGAATGGGAAGTATTTTAAAGATTCTTGTCAGACTGTAAGAAGTCTAGTTTTTATGAAATAAAGGATTTTAGTTCACTGTCATGACTTGTTGATCAAGTAGTGCATATTTGATATCTTTTGTGGGCACAAGAACTCGAGAAAGGGCCACTCAAGGTACTGTCAACCCACCTTATTTTTTTCTACTAGATTAGATGTTGCATTATTGAATTCATTTAAGATAAGCTTTCAATTATGCATGTGAATTTTATGAATTCCATTCTGTAACATTATATTGAATTATTCTCTAGAGGAGTTAGAAGCTTGAAGCTAGAAATCAAAAGTTAGAATTATTAGTTAGTTGTAAGTTCATATTTGATAGTTAGTAGTTATAGTATTGAGTATTAAGTACCCATAGAATAAGCAACAGATTTATGTTAGTTACCCTATTTTGCAATTACATGCTTTATTTCCCTTTTTAGTTGTTACCATTTTTAGTATATGTGTGACCACCTATGTTTCATCAATATAGGGCATAGTTAGGATCCTTGAATGCACATATAGTGCTAGCACTTTAAAAAGCTTTTGAGCCTTGGTTAATAATTAAATGAAGCCTTTTGTGAAGGTTTGGTGAATTGTCCAGTTAGGAACCCATCCTTTGAATTGTGTGTCTACTTGCAAACACCAAGTTAATCAGATGTTAGAAATGCCTTACAACATATCCATGATGTCTTTCACATTTTTGTATTGCGATGTTATGTGCATGCTACCTCTCATGTTTTGGATTGGAATACCTTATAGGTGGAGTTAGATGGGTAGTTGGCACTAGAGCCCATTCACATTTTGGCTCGTTGGATGTTGGCCCTACGAGGATGAGAGTTGGACCAAGTTAGGGTCTAGTGGGACATATATGATGAGGTTACCACCTCCTAGGAGGATGTTTCATAGATGAGGACATTATATCCTCACCTCTTTGAGGACTTCCATGAGGAAGTCCAATTCTAGGGGGAGGATGTGAGACCTACCTTCTAGTATTAGGGATTTATGTGACTAATGTTGATTATTGTGTGATCCTCATGGAAATTTTTTGATTATGGGATGTTTCTTTATCTTAGATGTTGATTTTTGATATATTTTGATGCTACCACATACACATTATATGCATGCATATATACTTATCATCATCGATTATGATTTTTTGATATTATGTGAATGATTGAACTAACGTGATGATCTTGCTTATTGTTATTTTATGGGTAGTTTATTTTATGGCTAGATGGATTATGATTATCACATGTAGTAAATTTATGTTCAATTATCTTTGAAGTTGATCTTATTGATGAATATGATACTAGTATTATGGAATGAATATATGCATTGGAATTTTTAATCTTGAAATGTTATTATAGAGATATTATGATATTATATCTTTTGCTTTGGTTATGATTATTGATGATGAATTATGATATTATATCTTGTGCTTTGGTTATGATTATTGGTGATGAATTATGATATTATATCTTGTGCTTTGGTTATGATTATTGATGATGAATTAACCATTTGGATTTAGTGTGCTAGTTTAGTCCATGACTAGTGGACCCGGGGAAACCTCAAGGTGACTTATTATGAATTACCTATGAAGCCAACCTAACCTATTTGAAGAGGTTAAGGTCTTATGTGTTGTAATTTCCTTTGTGATGTGGATTTTTTTGAAATGTGCAAGTGTATTATCCTTGGTAGAGTTCAATGCTATGTCTTGCGTAAGTTTTATGGGTGAGTGTCATGAGATGGTAATGAGTTTTTGTGTGTATGTTGAATTTAATTTTATGTTAAACCAAGTTTTAAAAGATGATTTAACATGCCTAATTTATGTGTTAATGATATTTCATGGTCCTAATTCATAGGGCTTGGACTTAGGGACATTTTTATGAGCTTAGAGTTTACTTTTCATGTCTTATGACCCCATTTTTGGAGTTGTTTTGGTTTGTGACGAGATTCAAATTTGACTTAGTCAAGTAGCTTTCAAGCATGCCAAAAGAACCTTCACACTATAAGTGTGCAAGGTTGAGGTAGTGGGAGGTGGAAAATCAATTGTGAAGGTGACACTTGTCACCTTCACAATTGAAGATGAAGGATTAGGGATTCATGTTGGAGTTTTCATTTTGAGAAGCATTTTCCTTGTGATTGATTGATTCATTCTTGTTTGTTTTCCTATCAACTTTGGGAAGTGAGAGTAGAGTGTAGAAGGGTGTGTGTGTGAAGAAAAGGCTCAGAAATTTCTATTGGGATTCTTCTCCAATTTGTTGCCAAATTGGGGATTAACTATGTTGGTGTTTCTATCTTAAGTTGTTTTATGAAAAGTATGTGAGAATGTAATTTTAGTGAAGAAATAATATTTTCTTTTTCTATTTTATGTTGTGTGTTGTTTGTGTTTTGTGTAATAGAAGTAAATCTTCCATATTTTAGAGATTTTGCTTCTTGTGTGGGGTTAGAGTGAGAGATATTTCCTTGAGGGGGGTTGGATTGAAGGGTAAGAGGACTTATAATTGTCATATTCATGGTATTGTGTTAAATTTTATGTTTTTGGAAAGTGGGTGTGGAGGTATGAACTCTAGAGGAGTTGTAAGTGAAGATTTTGAAGGAGTTTTGAGTGGTTGGTTATACCAAATTTTTTTTTGTTACTACCCCGAGCAGGTTGATGTCTTTGCTCCCCCTCTTGAGGTTCTTGAAGAAGAACCTTTGTGTTGTGTTATTTGTGATGTGAATAACCTGTATGTGACCATTTGTTGTTGAGTTTTCTATGAAAATGGTTTGTTGGAAATGTTCTTTTATTTTGCTTTCAATGTTATGTGTGTCTTGTGAAGCTGGTAACTATTATAATTTTTTTTTGTGTTGAGTGAACACCTTGTCACCCTTGAGTTTCCCCTGGGGGTGGGTTGTTATAGCCTTAGGTTGGGAGGTGAGCTACCAATGGTCTTTGGAAATGATTTAATTGTTTGTATCTAGATAATAAGCAAGGGAAGAGACTTGTCTATCGAGAGAATGGTGGACCTTCTATTCTTTCCCTTCTATTAGTGTTGTTGGTGTTGAATATGTGTAAAAAATCCCAATGAATCTATGAAATTTGTGGTGATTTTAATATTGTTATGCAAGTATGAAGGAAACATGGAAAGGGTTATACTATGCAAAAAATGTAAAAAATAAATTCCATGGGTCTGGGATAGTTGTTGTATTGATTTTTAGCTTGAATATACATTGTGGAATAGCTAAAAATTTGCAAAAGAAAATGTTTTAAAGAATATGTTAGTAATGGATAAAGAAAATAAAGAAAGGAACAAGGTTTAATGCTACAAAAATTAATAATGTTTTCATATTACTTGTTCAAATTAACTTGTGAGTAACTCATAAATGTAGAGATATATTACATATTAATTTCATTTATTCTAGTAGTTAAATTATTTCCATGCAATATAGGATTAGGAGTTTCTCAAAATCTTGTGCTCCATTGCGAAAAACTCCCACCATCCTCCATCTCCTGGCGACACCTCCCTTTGTAATGGAATTAAGGATAGCTACTGGTATGAGGATCCATGGATACAAAATACATGTCATCAGAAGGAGAATATGCTATGTGAGTTTGGGAAGATGATGCCCCATGTGACACCGTGCAAGCCCTACGGTTCTGGGGCTTGTAATCATTTTCCTGCACTGCATGATTCATCCAATCTAGGGCCTTAGAGAAGGAACTTTCCTTGTAGTAATCATGGGGTTTAGAGTGGCCATGATTATGGGGGTGGTGCTCGTCCCTTGTCCACTCAGCCTGTTGTGGGGAGCCATAGACCTACTACATCCACTCTTGGCACTCCTCAAACTAATTCTCCCCTTCGCTACTACGACACAACCCCTACTGTAGATTTTGGAGAGGAAATAATGAGTGAGGTGATAGAAAATGAGGCATTCTTTTCTGAAAGGGGTTTGATTAGGAGGTTTAAACGTTTTTGGCCAAGCCTCCATAAACTTCATAGTTGGATCTTTGAAACATGGAAACCAATTTTGGAGGGTGATCTCCAAATCTACCCTTGTGTAAGGGGGTTCTTCATGGTGGTATTTTACGATGTCCAGGATCATCACAAAGTCCTCTATGATTACCTATGGGGTTGCAAAGAACATGTTATTATGTTGAAACTGTGGTATCTTGCCTTCAACCCTGCCTTTGAATCATTTAATACCATCCCCATCTAGGTAAGACTATCGATCTTCTGCTATGATTTTGGTTTGATTCTTGTTTTGAAGCTTTAGGTAATTCATTAGGGAAGTTCTTGGATATTGATGAGGGGTCTAAAAATTACCTACATACTACATACGCTCATGTTTTAGTACAGATTGACATCAAAAAAGAGCTTCCAGTGGATTTACATCTTAAATCTATTGTTGGGAGCTAGACACAAATGGTAGACTATGAGGGTTTACCTTTCCGCTGTCGAAGATTCTTCAAGATTGATCACATTACAACTAATTGCCTCAATAAAAATCTTGAAGGTCAAGCCACATAGTGGAGAGATGCATCCATTAAACATTATTTGGTGGAAAAAGATGTTTCCAACCCCTACCAAGATGCTCAAGGCTTTGTTGCCCCTACAGTATTAGATGGTGTTGGGTGTCCAAAGAACCCATTGTCTCCTACACCTAATAGAGATGTGAGTGACACCAATTTTGATGGGGGAGGGTGACAATTCCTCATACAACAAACAAAAAGCAAAATTTGAAGCCCAAATTGAAAAATCAGACATCATGATTGCAAAAGGGGAATGCATATCCCAGAGGTTAAAGAAGCTGCCATGAAAAGGGATAATGAAGCAGGAGAGTGGTTAGTTGTGAAAAGGAAAAAGAAGACAAACAGAGGAACCTTCAACATGCTTCTTCGTTCCCAAAATAAAAATGAATCTCAATTTGCATATTGTGATAAACACTCATAAGACTATTGTTCTTTTCATTTTTTTCCTTGTTTATGGGTATTATTTTTTAATGTGTGGGATGAGGTCCCCTCTTGTGATCTCACCTGGCGTAGGCTAGGCTAAAATTTCTCACACTAATTTAAAAAGGGGTGGCCATTTACAACCACTTTTATCGAGCAAAAAAATAAATTATTTTCATGCTATCTATTTCAATAGTTAAGTTATTTTAGTGTAAAAAAAACAATGTTGTTACTACTTTCTATTCTACCTACTACCAAATGATTGTTAGAGAAAAATTTTTGTATCTCTGTTTTTTTTAGTCTTTGCTGATTTGCATTATCAAAAAAATGAATGATATGAAATAAGTATTGTATTTGAAATTTATTTCCTTGTATAAAAAGGAAGTTAGTTTTAATTAAGTCTATTAGATACCTGCAGTAAATGAAACACTTACAAAACAAGAAAAAATATAATGATTGTGAAATATACTGTATTAGTTTGACAAAGATAAAATAAAAATAATGATACTAAAAATAAACTTGTAACCAACAATGAGAGTTAAATAAATGTAAATATAATATCTAAATTATTTGTGTATTTAATATATTTAAAAAATAAATTTTGAACAAAAAAATATAAAAGAAAACCCTTTGTGAATGGGCTCCTTGCTCTTGAGGGGTCGTGGCCTCCTCAGGGCACAAACCTGTGGATGGTTGCAACCACCATAGGGGTCGTTCCCCTTAATGGGAGTAGCCCTGTGGTGGGTGCATCCTACCATAGGCTTTTGTGGCCCTAGGAAGGGTTTCCCCTTTGAAAACAAAAAAAGATAAAACTTGAAATGTTAAATAAATAAAAAAACATGCCCCTTCACTTCATGTTTCCATCATTATGACCTACATAGGAAAAAAATATGCAATAGGAAACAAAAATAAAAATTTGAGGAGGTAGTCGATGTAGAAGGAGGATTAAAAAAGCCAGATCTGCAACCTTCTAGTCACCTCTTTTCTCTCCACACCCCTGACTCTCTTTTGGTTGCCTCCTTTATTTTCCCAATTCGTTGCCTCCTTTCTCTCCATGCCCTTGCCTCTCTTCTAGCTGCTTCCTTTCTTTTCCCAATTCACCCTAACCTGAAAGTATTAGACTCAATCTTTTAGGGTTATGAAGTATAGTCACGTGTATGCTTCTAGCTGAGATAAGGGCACCAAATTTAGAGGTAGGGAGATATGATTTAAAACTTAGTTTTATTTTGATATAAAGGACCAACATAAGGTGAAAGAGTGGCACCTACCATTGTTTCAAGATGAATGTATGGAAAGGGCTAAATGATAGTTTATAACGAGAAGGAATTAGGTAGATATGGGATTAATGAGGCAAACTTGAAATACCAAATGGTGATCTAATACAACTAATAACAAATGATAGTACCCTTTTTCACATAATGTTATTGTGGACCTGTGGAATCAAGTTCCTCCTTTTGTTACCTAGAGCTTATGGAAGAAGATGCCAATAATATGCCTTACGTCGGGTTCAACATGTGTATAGGGAAGGGAACAAAGCTGCCGATTGTGTGGCCAATGTGGCATTGAGCTACAAGGGATGGACACGTTGGACCAATGGAAACATGTCGTTCTTAAGATATTTTGTTCTTAATGAAAAATTTGAAAATGAATATCACATGCAAAATAGATAGGTTAGTTGTATGCGGGACTAATGAGTACCAAGTGGTGTCATTGAGATTTCTATGTAATGATGGCATATGGAGTACGAGAAGGTATAGGAGGATCTTGGAAGGAGATAAGTTAATTAATTTCCCTTTAAAGATGATGTTCAATAATCACATGAAGTTATTGGATTTGATAAAGGTTGTCATTTCTATGCATGCCAAAAATCCCATTATCAGTAATCCACGTATTTCTATAGTGGGGAAAGGGAATTTAATTAAGGATGTAAATGCTTGCAATATTAATGATGATTTTTGGGTTCTAAGAAATGTGAAGTTGGCTTTTTTAATAAGAAACTTCTCAAATTTCCATTCTATATCAGTTCTGAGTATTGTTTGGTGTTTGAGTGTTGGTTACATTCAGGGAAGTAAGCAGATTGTGGGGGTGAGTATGAACAAAATCCCGACGCAGCATAAGAATCTGTAGAGGAGTAAAATGGGTGGACCAAGGAAAATAATAGAGCCACCAAACTACCAAGCTCTCAAATAGAATGTGGACCTATGGAGGATGTTTGAGAATGTGGGTATGGTCCCGTTCTTCCAATCTCTCAAAGGATACAATGAGAGTTTAATGACAAAATTCACCAACTCCTAGAGGAAAGGCAGTGTCACCATAGGCATTGTGAATTTTGAGGTCACCACTCGTTTCATTGCTGAAGCTACGGATTTGCAAATTTTGGGCTAAAAGTTGCTAAAAAAAGTGGAGCAGACTACCAAAGGTTTGTTGATAAATTTCTTCATGAAGGTGAAAATCTCAAGCGATTCCAGAATGGGTATGCCAGAATCGAACTCCCTCCTCCTTTTGCTCTTGTGAGTCTGTTTGTAATGCATTATTTTACTCTTGAGGGTAGGTACATGTCAGTTCATGCATATCACTTCCCTCTCTTAAACCATATTAGGCATGGGGAGCATATCAATTTTCCATTTTACCTATTGTCCTCCCTGTAGCTTAACATTGAAAAAGCAGCTAGCCCTCCCCTTCACCAGGGTCTTATGCTCACTTTGTATAAATATGCCCTGGCCTTGAATCCTCATGGAAATCCTTTAAATTCTAGGAATGAGAACTCTAACCAGTTTGATGATGAAAATGTGGAACAACCGGAGGAGGAAAACCCTAATGCTAATGAACTCTCGGTTGATGAAAAAATTCCCCGCCTCCCTCCTACAATTGCTGCTAGGTGTGTGCTAATCCCTACTAAAACCAACCCCCTTGTGGGTAATGTGTCTAATCCTTCTACCCCTCTGACGTAGAAGAGTGAGGATTTGAGAAGCTTTGAATTACAGCTCATTAGAGCAACGCCTAAAAAGAGGAAACTCTCTCCTTTGTTGTTGGAACCCCCGAAAGCTAAGAAAGCCAGATGTGACATTAATCCTAGAGATGTGATTCATATCTCTGAGGAAGGGAACCAAATGGAGGAGGCAAAATAAAATTTACATGGGCAAGGGAGTGGTGGTAGTGGAGGAATAAGGTCGCCTCATCTAGCGAAGGTGGCCTCGAAAGAGAAAAAGGGAAAACAAAAAATGTCTATGAATGAGGAGGAGGACCTAGGGTATGAAGATTTCAAAGCTCAGGAAGAAGAAGAGTTTGAAGACTTGGAATTTGAGGACATTGCCTATGAGATGGGGGAGGATGGTTTGGAGGAGGAAAAAGAGGAGGAAGAGGAGGAGCAAGTGGAGCCTTTTGAGGATAATATTGAGGTCGGGAATGAGCAGGATGTTGGGTTCTCTGGAATTGAAAACAAAGTCGAGGATATTAGTAATGAGTTTTTAAAAGGCAGACTAACTTTCTTGAAAGTACAGTTCGAAGACATGGAGAAGGTGTTAGTTACTCTCATGAGAGTAACTAACAGGTTGATGAGAAGAGCGATGCTTGGAGCAGCTTCTGGTGAAACGAAGCTTACCAGGAAACTGAAGAAATAGGGGAAAAGTGATACCCTGAAGTTGTTGGATAACACAAAGGGCCCTGACTAGCACGAATACATTGCTCTCATGGGAGAGTATGGGGACCTGTTAAGGAAAGCAAGTTAATGGCTTGTGTTACTGCTCTGCTATTTTTTAATGGGTTTTTTGTCTTTTAATCATATCTGGGACTGTTCTTTTAATTTGTATAGGTTATGGTGGAATACCACCTAGAATACTGTCGATTTAATTAATGGTTGTCGTAGATTGAAGTATGTTAGTAAAAAAATTATGTTTTTGATTGATAATGGCTGGACAATGGTTATACTTTTAAATTTTGGCCTACATGCTAAAATTGATATTATTTTTTGGTTAAATGGTGGTGTTGTTTACCACCTCTCTCTGCTACTTTTTGATCTGTTACTGTAACTATGGGATCAGGGCCCTTCCCTGCTTATCTAATAAAAAACAAATGATAGTATCAATATTAGTGTCTATTAAATAGTGGTTGTGATTTTAAACTTAACGTAAGTAATATCAATGTTAGCATTTAACAAATAGTGAAAGTAATATTTAGCTTAACATTGATATTGATGATGATATCAATATTAATATTTAATACATAGTGATAATAATATTCAAATTTATGTCAGTATCGTTAGTAGCTACACTATTAGAAATTAATAGGTAGTGATATTGACATTAAATTTAACGTCAATAATAGCATTAATTAAATTGAGATGTTAACATTAAAATTTACATCAATGTTGAAGGCAACTACAATAATGACATAATTTATAGTTTGACCTAGCAAGTTTTTTCGGAGATGGGAGTGGCGTCGGGTGGAATTGTTGAAGGTAAGGATTTTTCAAATTTGGTCAAGGTGGGAACCCCTGCTCCAGGGGCTAGCGTTAATGGCAGAGGTCAGGCTGACGTTGGAGAGTAGACTGATGGTGGTTTTGTGGATGGGACTCCTAGTGGGTCCTTGCAGCTGGGTACATCTGTTTCTTCCTCTGCCGCGTTGGGTTAGGGTGGTACTTCTCCTCTCAAGGTGGGGTCTAAGGATGTGGCTCCTGAGGCAGCTGTCACTTCTGAAGTTGTCATTTCTGAAGTTGCTAAGGATGATTTGTCTTCGGTGGATGGTAAGAAGCGGTCTACTTTATTTGGTGCCAAGCTTAAGGAGAAAAGTTCTCCCCCTGTCGAATTCTTTGCGAACCCGTCAGAGGGAGAGTATTCAATTTCAGTGCCTGACTGTATTATTGATAAAGGTATTATTTCCATGGAGCAAGCATTGGTGGGAAAGTTTTTGGGCCCGTGCACTAATATTGAATTGGTTAGGATGCTTGCAAAAAATTGGTGGTTCTTGAAAGGGCAGGTGGAGATAGCGGCTCTTGCTAAGGGGTTCTTCTCCTTTTCATTCACTTGCAGTGAGTATTTGCTGAAGGTTCTGGTGGGAGGGCCTTGGCTTGTTGGCAAGTCTACTTTGGTGTTGAAGAAATGGGAGGCCGACTTCTCCCCTAGTTCTTGTTCTTTTGACTTTGCTCCTGTGTGGGTTCGTTTTCCTGGGCTTCCTCTTGAATTATGGGATGAACAAGTCTTTAAGGGTATTGCGTCTACTTTTCGGCTCTTAATTTTGATTGATAATCTTACTGCTTCAAGGCACATACTGGTTTATGCATGACTTTCTGTGATTTTGGACCAGACCACAGATCTTCCGTCATTGATTAACATTAACTCAAAGCTGGGTGTGTGGGAACAATAGGTTGAGTTCAAATCTATCCCCTTTGCTTGCTTCCATTTCAAGAAGGTGGATCATTGGGCGAAGAAGTGTCCATTGAAGCTTGTGGTTCCTCCTAAAAATAACTCAGCTCTTCCCAAGGAATGTAAAGTCTGGAAGGAGGTTAGTTAGAGTTCTGACGTTGATCTTGATTTAAGATTTACTGAGCCTGGTGTGGGAGAGCTTGAAAAGGGTGTGGAAGCTGAGATCATTTCTCCTGAAGTTGTTGCTTCTTCTGATGTTGAGGAAGTTCCTGTGGAGGAGGTGGGGGTTGTGGACTTTGCTAAAAGGAAGTTGGAGATGGTGGAGGTTGGTGGTGCTGACTTGCTGGCTCTGGTGGTTGCTAAGCTAGAGAAGGTGACCCCCTTGAAGATGGTTTCTGAGGAGCTTTTTCTTTCTTCAAAGGTGGACATGTCGGTGTCTTCGTTAGTTGTGTTAGAGGAGAAGAGTGAGGATTTACCCTTCATTGAACCTTTGGTGGATTTAGTTGTTGAAAAGCTGGTGCTCACCTCTTCTGTCATGGATTGCTCTAATTGTGCTTCTCAGGAGGAGGAGCCTTGGACAACTGTTCTTTCGGCCTCTAAGTCTCGGTCTAAGAAAAAGAAATTTCCCATAGGGTTAGGGATGGCTACTTAGAATCGCTTGAGGCTGGACTGTGGGTCAGAACCTAGGGGAAAAGTCAGACCTTCTTTGTAGAAAGTGAGGGAGAGGGTAAGCAAGTGTGAAATTGTTGATGGTTTGCAGATTACTCTGCATGAGATGGGCCTGAATGGTCCTTCACAGAATTTTTCATGAAGATCCTCTCATGGAATATAAGAGGATTGAATAATCATCATAAACAAGATCTTCTTGCTAATATGGTAAGAGATCATCGACCAGGTATTATTTTGATTTAGGAGACTAAGATGAATGTTGAGAAGGTGTTTAAGATTAAGAACAGGTTCTTTAAATATTTTTGTTGTCAAGCTGTTGACACTAATGGTGCATCTGGTGGGGTGGTGACTTTTTGGAACCCTAAGGTGGTGGCTAGGTTGAAGTTTTTTGCTTCTGAAAATCATGTTGCTTCTTCTTTTTTATGCTTCAGGGAAAAGTTCTCTTGGGTTTTGTCTAATATTTATGCTCCCAATGCTAAAAGTTCCTATAAGCATTTTTGGGATCGGTTGAATTCTTTTAAGGCTCAGTTCTCTTTTCCTAACTAGCTTGTGATGGGTGATTTCAATACCTCGTTGAATGATGTTGATAAAAGTGGGGGTTCTTAGATTGTTGATGATAACAAGCTTGATTTAATGAATTTCATTAATGATAATCTATTGTTGGACCTAGATTTGGGGGGAGCTTCCTTCACTTGGTCTAATAGGTGGTCTGGAGATGCTCTCATTAGATCATCCTTATCTCTCTGGATTGGCTGCATGTTTATGCTTGTTCTTTGTTTGCGCTTACCAGGGTTGGTTCAGACAACTTCCCTATTTCTTTGATTGTTGAACCTTTTGGTCGTAAAAAGGATTTTCCTTTTAGATTTGAGAAGATGTGGATTGATCATCCTGATTTGCATCTTAAGATTGTTCAATGGTGGAATATTAACGTTGATGGTTTGACCATGTATAAAGTTGCTAAGAAGTTGGCTTCGGTTAAGCATAATCTAATTCAGTGGAATAAGGACTCTTTTGGTAATATCTTTGAGGAAAAATTGGTTGTGAAGTCTAAGTTGGACATTGTGGAGCAGCAGTTGTAGGCTTCAAGGGATAATTTAGTGTTACTTCAAGAGGAGAGTGTGCTTTTGTCCAAATTCCATAATATTGTGGCTAGAGAGGAGGAGTTTTGGAAGCAGAGCTTGAGAGCTATTTGGCTTCGCAGTGGAGATAAAAATACTTTTTTCTTCCATCTCACTACAATGAAACATAGATCTTCAAATATAATTTCTAAAGTGGTGGTGGATAATTCATCTATTGAGGAAGATGGTGATATTAGATATGCCGCTTGGTCCTTCTATCTGAGGAAGGGCCATTGGATCCTGATTGCCAGCAAGGTTTTCTGAATGTTATTCCTAGTTTGGTGTCGGAGGAGGAGAATGGTCTCTTGTCTACTATTCCTTTAGATGAAGAAATTAGAAAGGTTATGTTCTTGTTCAAGGGAAATAAATCTTTGAGTCCAAATGGCTTCCCCATGTTATTTTTCCACTATTTTTGGGAGATTATCTCCAAGGATGTTATCAATGCTATGAAGGAATTTTTTGGTAGTAGAAAGCTTTTGAAGGAGTTGAACTCTACTTTTATAGTTTTAATCCCTAAGAAGCTTGGTGCTGAGAGGTTTTGTGATTTTAAACCTATTAGCCTGTTCAATTCTATTTTTAATATTTTCTCTAAGGTGCTTGCCTCGAGGTTGCAAAGGGTGTTATCGAAGATTATCTCTCCTCAACAAAATGGGTTTCTACTTGGATGACAGACCCTGGATTCCATTATCATGATTCACGAGAATATTCACTCTCTGAAAGTCAATAAGAAGCCTGGTCTTATTCTGAAACTAGACTTGGTCAAATCCTATGATCGGGTGAATTGGAGGTTCCTTTGTAGTATCCTCAAGGCCTTCAGGTTCTTGGAGAGGGTGTTGCAACTGGTGTGGCAGTTAATCTCCTCGCCTTCTTTTGCAGTGCTTATTAATGGTTCTCCTTCGGCCTTTTTCAAAAGCTCTCGTGGCTTGCATCAAGGGAATCCTATATCCCCCTTTTTGTTCATTATTATGGTGGAATCTTTGGGGTGGTATCTCCTCCAAGCTGTGTCTAATGGGGATTTCAAAGGCCTTTACCCCTCCTCATGTCAGCTTTGCTGCTCTCATCAACAATTTTTTGATGACACTATTATTCTTGCCAAGGCTTCAATGGTTGTGGCTAAGTCTATTCACCTTATTCTTCCAAATTATGAGGCTGCATTGGGTCAAAAGGCTAGTTTGCCTAAAAGCAGTGCTTTTTTTCTTAATACTTTGGAGCTTCATCAATTGAGGATTGCTGGAATTCTTGGATGTACTATTGGGGAGCTCCCTTCTTATTTGGGGCTTCCTTTATGTTCTAATGGTGTTCTTGACTCCTTTTGGAATAGTATTATTGATAATTTTAACTCGAAACTGGTTGGGTGGAAGGGTGCTTTGCTTAGTCAAGCTGGTAAGATTCAGTTAATTAAGTCTACTCTCCAGAACTTTCTAGTGTATGCCTTAAGTTTGTTCTAAATCCCTAGAAGATTTTGGGAGAAAATTGAGGGAATTTAGAAAATATTCTTATGATTTGGTGTGGAGGAGAAGAAAAGGTTGCATTTGTTGTCCTAGGAGGAGGTGTGTAAATTGAGATCTCAAGGTGGTTTAGGACTGCGTAAACTGAAAGATTTTAATTCTACTTTGATGGCTAAACAGTTATGGAACCTGCTTGTTTTTGACAAAGAATGGGTGGAAATTTTTGCTTCTAAGTATTTGAGGGGTGTGGATAAGTCTGTGTCTTGTTCAAGGAGAACTTTGTTCCTTCGTAGGGGTCAATCTTGTGGAACTATATGATCTGGGTTTGATTGACTATGGCTGCTGGTTTGAGGTGGACTTTGGGGAATGGTAGAAGGATCCTCTTTTGGGACGATTGGTGGATTGGGCATGGGCCTTTGAAGGATGAGTCTTGAGTGGCTCCTTTCAAGGATTTTTGTGTTAGAGAATGGGGCATTTTGGTTTCTGATTATATTAGGCAGGGAAAATGGATTGGTCTTGATGTGGTTAATAGGGATTTGAAGCCACTTGCTGAATTTTTGTCTTTGATTCATATCCCTTTGGAAGCTCAGGAAGATTCTGTTATTTGGAAGTTTACTTACAATGGGAAGTTCTCGATGTCCTCTTCTTTTTCTTTTCTGACTCGATTGGTAGGTCCTCTACCTTTCTCGGGTCGTGTTTGGAATGGGAAGTTGCAGCCTAAAATTGATATTTTCTTTTGGCTATTGTGTCAAGACAAGATTCTTACCCTAAATAATTTGGTGAAGAGAGGTATGGCATTGATGAATAGATGTTTCTTATGTAAGGAAAATGTAGAGGATTTTCTCCATTTGCTAACTAGTTGCAGTTATACTGGGGAGGTTTGGTCTCATATTTTTAATCTGTGGGAGATCACGTGGGTGTTTCCTGCGTCCTTTGTTGAATTATGCTCACAATGGGTGTCGCCCTCCCTTAATCCAACCCTTTCTTTATTGTGGTCTCTTATTTTTTCGCAAGTTGCTTAGGGTGTTTGGAAGGAACGAAACAATAGGGTTTTTCGTCAGCAGGAACTGTCGCCCTCCAGGCTGGCTTTTAAAATCTGTGATGCCATCAAGGAAATTTTCATTTCTAAATTCCTGAGGATTCCTTCCTTTAATTTGAAAGTGTTGGTGTCTCCCTATGGTCTTCTTGTGGGTAAGAGGTGGAACCTTTCTTGTGATCTTTCTAATCCGGTGAATAAGTTGAAAGAACCCAGGGAGGGGGTTCGGTGGAAGGCTCCAATGATTGGTTGGTTTAAAATTAACTTTGATGGAGTGTCTAAGGGAAATATGGGGCCTGCTGGTTGTGGGGGAGTGTTAAGTGATGAGAATGATAGGTTTGTCTCCGCGGTGGCACTCCCTTTGGGAAACTAGACAAACCATTTTGTGGAGGTAGCAACAACCTATCATGGCCTCGTTTTGGCTAAAAATCAAGGGGTTTCTAAACTTTGGTTGGAGGGGGAATCTCTTAATGCTATAAATTGCCTCCTGAAAAAATTCCCTCCCTCATGGTCTATTGTTCATTTTATCAATGACTCTATAGCTATCTTAAATTCTTTTGAGAAATTTAAAGTTTCACATATTTTCCGTGAAGCTAATAGGTTGGTTGGTGGTGTGCACGGGCGAAAATACGTGTTAGAAAATGAGCAAAAAACTAAAGAGTGCAAACAACAAATATAAACACCCTACACCTCAAGATTGGGCAGATGATTAACTTAACAAAACAAAATGGAACATTTTACCTTCTTGAGTTGTCCTTTGGTTGTCCCTTCGATCTTTGATGTTGTATGCTCCTTTGATGGTGGATAATGGGGATGCAAGATGGTTGAAGTTGGCTAACAATGGAAGCAAATGCTATGGTGAGTGCAAGAAAATGAGAAATTTGACTAAGTATGGCTCCAATGAAAAATTTGCAAGAGTTTGGCTAGCATAATGATCTCCTCCTAAAATGAGAGAAAAGAGGGGTATTTATAGAGGATTTTGAATTCTCTAGAGAAATGGATGGTTGGGATTAAACCAACAAGGCCAAGATGTAGGGCTATGGTGATTTGAAAACTCACAAGCCCTCACATCTTGACATGTGGCATGTGAAGTGGGCTTGAAAAGGATGATGTGGAAATGAGTTGGAAGGAGAGTACATGACATGGAGGTACTACATAATACCTTTGGATTTGGACAAGATCTCCTCATAAAGGAGGCCCTTGTCCCCATGTGGGTGAAAGGACATGTGAGGAATTAAAAATTCCTCAAATATCCACATGGAAATGAGAGAAAGAATTTAAAATTCTTTGAAATGCATTGGGGGACTAAATGTAAATTAAAAATTCACATGGGGAAAGGGGTGTCTTCTCCAAAAGGAGAAAGCATTTAATAGGGTTGACTTAGAACAAATGACATGGACATTAGGTTGACCTAATTAAGTGATTAAGGTTGTGCAAGTACCTGATTAGACAAATTAATGACATATTAGAGGCAAGTGGGAGATTCAGAAGAGTTCGCATGTGACTTGATGTGAGAAGTCAACGATCACATGGGGAAGAGAAAAAATAATTTAATATTCCTTGGAAGGATAAAAGGAATTAAAAATTCCTTGAGAGGTTGATTAGACTAGTTAATGAAGGATTCGAGGAGGGTTGGGTGGCTAAGAGGCCAACTTGCAAAAGTTGGAATCAAGGATTAGACATGTGCACATCCCTAATGATGAGATTAGGAGAATAATTAGGATTAAGGGATGTGACATGTGAGGAATTAAATAAATGTCATATTTATTTAATTCATTTGATGAAAAGGAGGATTAAAGAGATAAGGTATTTATTTATTAATTAAATACCTTAGGGATTTGGCAGAATTAAGGATATTAATTAAATAATAGTGATATTATTTAATTAATGAAAATAAGGGGAAGCTTAGACGAAAGGGGATAAATTTGGATAAATTAAGTGTCCAAATTTAGGTTCCTACAGGTGGTGTTGCCAGCGTGGGTGTGGTGGAGAGAGTTGATTGGGGTTCATTTGAATCTCTTCCTCTTAATCTCAAATGTATTTCTAATGATGACTAGATGACTTGTTTTTAAGATTGATGTGTTAGGGGAAAGGTTCTTCATAATGTTTCATAGTTGGGATATGCTCGATGAACCTTTGGCCTGTATGATCCATTATTATTTCCTTGGTTTTTGTATGATGAAGGCCTGGAAACATTCATAGGGAAGTACCTTGAATGACAAGCCCACACATATTGTGGGTGTTATTTGTGTTTTGTGGAGAGTTTATTCATATTTTTTTAACTCTCTAGTGTCGTTGGGTTTTGCAAATTTTCAAGCAATCATGGGTGGAGACCACTGTAGAATTGAGTCAAGTTCATGCGAGGAATTTCAGAAAAATCATGTTGTTTGGGAACATTTGGAGCTTGGTGGGGTTATGCAGTGCATGCAGAGAATTCAAGGTCCGAACCTTGATGCTACAAATTTCTTTGTGAAAGGTTGGAATGGGAGGATGCTGTGTTATAAGGGTGTGGAGTTTAAGATTGATGAGGAGTTTAAAGTGGAGGCCACTAGTTTGGCGGTCTCTAGGAAAAATGTTTTTAGGGATAAAGGAGCTGCTAAGAAGGCCTTTGCAATTTTTTTCAAATTCGATGAGAAGAAGAAGCTCTGGGAAATTGGGAGTGTTGGCTACACTCGTAAGTCTTTGAATCCGCTTTGGAGGGACCTTGTGTTGGCGTTAAGGCACTATTTTATGCTTGAAGGTAGATTCTCTATTGTTTACAACTACCATTTTATGCTTTTGAATCATTTTAGGCATAAGGTGTTGGTCTCCTTTCCCTTCTATCTATTAATTTCCATTGAAAAGAGTATACAAGATCACAGAAAAAATCGTAAGAAGGTGGTGTTGCATGAGGGTCTTATGAACCTCTTGTTTTCCCACATTAAGCTTAAGTTAATTGTGGTCTCTCCTAAAACCTCTGGTAAGAAGAATGTGAAAAGAATTGGTTATGACATTGGGGACTCTGCTGCGGAATGGGTTGGGAGTTCTGAGGATGAGGAAATGTTTGTGGATGACGATGGCTCTGAGGTAGGGGAAGATGAATCAAAAGAGTGGAGAAAGGGCTACAAAATGGATGTGGAGCTGAGGGATTCCATGGTGAAGCCTGTGAAAAAGACTCCGAAAGGGAAGTCAAAATCCCCCAAGAAAGAATTTTTTTTGGCTAAGAGGAAGATGGACGTGGCTCCTGGTTCTAGTGAGAAACCCTCAATGGCTCCTGGGGAAGGTGGTGTGAAGGATAATCCTTTTGGGAAAGGTGGTGTTAATCGTTCTGTTGATTTTGAGAATGTCTCTGTTGGGGATCCTTTGCCCGAGAAGGGGGAAATTTCCTCTACGTCTAGTCCCAAGGTGCCTGAAGATGAGGGTTTGTGTTTGAAAGTTCCTATTGGTGTTGTTAATCCTAGTTATGAAGAGTTATTGAATGAGCCTGGGCCTATGGAGGTGCAAGGGATGGAGTCGGTCAAGTATTCTCAGGGGTTTTCTTCAGTTGAAAGGGTTGTCAAAATGAAATGATTGGAAGTGCTAGCTGATTTAGCTAACTTTCCTGATAAGGAGCGAATCAAGGTGGAAGTGGTTGAGGTCGAGGACTCCCTTGTTGAAGAGGATGAAGAGAAGAATTTGCATTGGTCTGATGCTCCTAGTGACATTGAGCTGAATGTTCAGCCTCCTATTAACTGGGATGATGTGAATATGAATATGTTTTGCAAGATGGCTGAGGATGGTATGTGAAATTTGTTGTCTTTGGTGAAGTGGTTGTTTTCTAAGGTTAAGGAGCTCAATATTCAGGTGAAAATTTGGCAAGAGCTTTGTGTTGCTATGCTTCATGGTAATAAGAAGGAATGGGCTATTAAAGGAAAAGTGAAAACTGTGAATGTCATGCTGGACAAGCTGATTAAGGATGCAGATCATCAGGGGGCTTCTCATGAGGAGAGGATTTCCTCTTTGGAAATATTGGTCAATAAAAGTTTGGAGGACTGTGTTGCCAGAATTGAGGAGAGAATTGGTAAGATGTCGGATGATTTAAGAACTATGGTTAATATTAGTAATTACAACTCTCTGAAGACTATAGCTAGGGGGCTCTCTGTTTTAAACGAGAAATCCCTTAATTGGACTGGTAAACCTCTTGACTTGGGTGAGCTAGAGAAAGTGATTGATGAGATCAAATACTCGAACTAGGTGGAGAAAATTGAGGAGTCTACTCCAGTGTTGGAGAAAGATGTGTAGGCTGGGCCGTGTCTTAGGACAAGGAGAAAGACTAAAAACAGAGTTGTGTTTGTGGATGAGATTAAAGATGTTGTGGATATGCAGGAGGAGGTCATTAAGGAGAATATGGCCTTGGTGAATGTCCTATATAATATGTTGTAGCTGACGCTTTCCTTTTTGTTTGATCAGTAGGGTTGCTAATGTTTTTGTTGTTGTTCTGCTGACAAGTTCCTTATGTTTTATCTTTTGTTAGCTTTTTGGTCTTTTGGGCTACTAGTTTTTATTGCTTAGTTTCTTATGCAACTTTTTGTTCTTGTAAAGGGTTTCGGGGCCCCTTCAAAACTTTATTTTCCTTATCAAAAACTACAATAATGATATTTCAAAACCTTAATATAATGTGGGGTATGAATAATAGATATAGATTT
This sequence comes from Sequoia sempervirens, assembly GCA_007258455.2. Taxonomy (NCBI): domain Eukaryota; kingdom Viridiplantae; phylum Streptophyta; class Pinopsida; order Cupressales; family Cupressaceae; genus Sequoia; species Sequoia sempervirens. The sequence continues at coordinate 77,425 of VDFB02283377.1, forward strand.
CCGTACTTTTGGAGAAAATTTATAAATGATATAACATTACAGTTAAAATATTAATATTAATATTTATAGTAATGTTATTAGTAAGAATACTGTTAAGTCTAATAGTGTGGGGAATTGTAAATTTAATTTAGTATTAAGTAGACATTAATACTAACATTAACCTTAATACCAAAGTGTATAATGTTCATTAACAAAAGTAATGATAAGAATGATTTAACCCAACCTTACCATCAACTTGTAAATATTAAATAGTGATACCCTTATAAAAAATTATAAATAAAGTGGTGTGTAATTACAAGATGAATAATGGTAAGGGTGGTAAGGTCAAAGATAACAATTAAGGATGATGGTAATATTAATTTAATTAATAGTGGGATCAATTTTAAGTTAACGTCAATACTGATATTAAAATAATTATTGATGTAAATATCAAAGTAACATCATTAATGATATTATGACAAAACGACATTAATTTTGTTCATAATAATCACATTGCATTAACATTATTATCATCCTCCATAAGGCAATAAATATTAAGGAAGATAAATAAATAATAATGTTAACATTATTGTTCAAAATAATTATATTAATACCATCGTTACTAATTCCAAAATTAAGTAAATAAGTTGTTAGGAGAGTCAACAATAACAAAAATATTGACGTTAAAATAAGAACCAATAACATTAATTTATCTGGTCAAGCAAGGGCATTATAAGAATGTGAATCCAAATTTAACTGTAACAGATAAATTGGAATGTATGGGGTTTATGACATATAGTCAACAATTATCAATCAATCAAAACTTCTCAAGTCCCAACGCTTTCAAAACAATAATACTGTTATGTGAAAATAGGATGCACATTAGATTTAACCCTTTGATTTAACATAGTTATAACAACACCTAAGTTAAGGTGTCAATTTGAATGTATTTTATTCCCACACCTTGCCCTTGGGTGATGTGTCGGATTTTGATGTTGCTCATCCAAAATCATCTGTGCGTACATGGTTAGTAGTGAACATTGCTTTTACGTGTTTGTTAAAAAAAAATTGTAGGTTGTGTTCTTGTCCTAGGTGTAAAATTATGTCATGACAAAATTATAGATAATTAAAAGTTAATTCTTAAAAATTCCTATGGAAAAATTCAACACAAGATAGATATTAGACATGGGAGGATGTAAAATAATTTTGAATATTTCATACTGCATAAGGTTGGTTGAGTAGGGGTGATTTTAATGCCTTTGTCTAGAAGAAAAGATGGTTGGCAATACACCCCCTTCACAAAAGCTCAAGAAATTTTGGAAGCCTCTATACAAATATAGCTTCACTAGATATAACATGTAAACAAGATTAGTATACTTGAAGAAATAAGAGAAAGTATGAATCTAGTATACAAATTTATTTGGATGGTTTTTTAATTTTTAATTAACTCAAAATGGATGCTAGTGCAAATGGTTTTTAATTTGAAAGTCTTAACCTTCACAAGATTTGATCAATAGCTAATTATTTTTTAGGTCATAGATGATCCAAAACCCAATTACCCTCCCTTTAAAATAGATTTTCTCTAGTTTGAAGAGCCAATATTTGAAATTTTTTTTTATGGAATGGTGCGATATAGGGATTAAGGGATGCACAAGATTCATCTTGTTTAGGAACAATTGAACAAAGTCAACGTTGAGGTTGTAAAGTAGAACAATGATAGGATGGGAAATATTTTTTAAAAATCATTAGGGTGGAGGATAACCTCTCAAATTAAAAAAAATATAGATAAGGAAAGCATGAAACAAGAATCAAAATAAAAAAAAAATCCTTCCTAAATGAACACATGCATTGCTAAGAATAGAGGAATTTTCTTGGCTTCTAAAATCAAGGGTAAAATAGTTGAAAGGAGATCTATTTTTTTTCATCTCATCACTAATATTAGAAGACAATTCAATAATATCATAAAAATAACATTACCTTCATAAGCAATTATAACAAGGGGCATTTTTTAAAGAATATATTCGGGGACAACTTGGATAATGGAGTTGAAGACATAAATAAAGCATGCTTCAAAAAAAACCCAAATTGATTAGTGACTAGAAAAATAAGGGTTTGATGAGAAAAATTTGATGGAGGAGATTAAGGAAGCAACTTTCTCCTTGGGTTCCAAGAAGGCCCTATGTCTTGACAATTTTCAAGCTATATTTTTAAATGTTTTTGCATATTATTAGTAAAGATGTGTGGGAGGTAGTAGAGGAATGCAAGAAGAGGAAGACAATGTTAGAAGTGGAATTTTTTTTCTTGTGCTTACTCCCAAATTCACCATCCCTTCTTACTTTGATAAATTTTGACCAATTTCCCTATGAAACGTAATTTATAAAATGGTAATTAATCCATGGAAAGAAATTGAACTAGTATTGAAATATCATAGGGGTTGTAAGTTATGTGGTTAATTTTCACCCATCTCAATGTTGGTGTTGAATGAGCATGACATTCCAATTTTGTTTATCATGTTCTATTGTGCAGTCCTATCCCTTGAGTTAAGGGAACAAGTGTCACTTTTCTCCTTGCTCATTGGTATCTATTCCCTTCAGGAGACTCTAGGGTGGCCAATATGGTTCCCACAGCCCCTTGAGGATTTTTCCTAGACCATTTCATAACATCTTATAGATTGAGGAAGGTATGCATTATTGAGTGAAGAAACTATTGCTTACTAGTTTCCTTACCTTAAATTTTCTTTTCTCTATTTAGACCAAGTAGGAACTAATTGTCAAGTCAAAAATTGAACTTGGAAGTCAAAATTTCTAGGTTTGTGAGGAAGTTTGAACCCCACCCTTCAAATTGTTTCATGCTATCAAACCACAAGCATTGGAGAAAACTTTATAATTTAGACTATCTAAGTCTAAGATCAAGTTTGATGTTTTATGTTGTGGTTGCTTGGTATGCTATGAAAGTCATGATGGAATCGGTACTTGCGATTAGGTCCCAAGTGCACATAGAGTCCCAAGTTCCATGTGGGAAAATGTATTAAGTGTTTTTTTTTTGGGTTACAAGGACCAAGCTGAAGTAAGAACCCAAAACCAAACATTTTGAGTCTTAGTGTTGGTCTTAAACCTACAAGAAAATAGTGGAGCTTTGTGTTGTATCATAGTTTATAGGTCATGGAGGGAACTTAGAACTTGGAAATAAGTTCCAATTCCACACATGAGACCAGTGTTTATGAAAGAGTGTTTGGTGGGGCTATGGGACCCAGAGATCAAGAAAAACTTAGGACTTGGAACAAGACCCAAATTTAAATGAGGGTTAGAAGTCCATGAGCCATTGTGTATTTTCTATTTTGTATAGTAGAGGGTAGAAGTAAAAAGGTGAATGAGACTTAAAACCAAGTTCTAAGTTCATATTGGACCCTAAATTCCAACTTTTAGGCAATTTTTTCCTAAAGTTTAATATGGTAGTTTTGACAATTATTGTTGTTGTAGATCAATGGAATTTGGAGGATGGGTTAGTAAAGAGGTTATAAGGATGTTCTAGTGGGTTTTTGGAAGCCTATCTCTCCCTATTCCTCTTTTTATTTTCCAAACTTGGTGTCTTATCCCAAAGTAGAGTTAAATATTCTACTTGTGTCACTATGCATTATGGATTAGTGTGCATGTCAACTCTATCACCATATGTTTTTGTTACACATCAACAACATAGTAGTATTGTGTGGCTTACTTAATGCCACTTTTATATCTCAATAATAAATCATTATATTTTATCCATTAATTTCTTGAGTAAAATCTTGTGACACTATAGATGATCAACTTAACTATTCATTTATCATTTAGCATTATTATAAGGAAAAATATCACCTCATATCACACTTGTAGTATTGTTGCAAGTAATAGTATCACTTTCAATAAGATTTTTTTCAGATTTTGATTGTTTTAATTAAAAAATTAGAGTGGATACAATTCTATAAATGACAAACCATTAGAGTGAAACCTATCACTCCAAATGCTATTACAAGTGACTTGAAATAAACTAGGATGCTTGTTGAATATGTTGCGAGTGAGATTTTAGCTCCACTAAGTGCTTGCAAATTATTGCATGTAACTTGAGGTGACTTGCAATATTGTTATGGATTTCATTTTAGTTATTGCAATTAAAACTATAACATGACCCCATTAGTTCACCTAAAATAATCCACTTTATGGATCAAATGAGGATTGGGAAAATTTAATAATTCATTGTAACTCGATTGATCTTGGGTGTTGTAATGGATTGTTATTTGGGAAAATATAATAGTTGGTTTTCTTATTTCTATTAATACATGATAGATCTATAATTTGAATGGTTTTATATGATAGAGTTGGGTTTGGAAATTGTTTAGTTGGTCATCAAAGAATCATAAGGAATTGAGTACTTTTTCATTCCTGCAATAATCTATGCTAAATGTCATACTATGCTTATGGGTGAGCAATCTCTGTAAAAGACTTAAGAAATTAATGGAATAGCTCAGAAGTAACATATCCTACCAAACCTTAGTGGGTGCTTCCCACAAAAATATTTGAATGTTATGCTTTGTGCCACAAGACTTAGGTATTCCATTCTCTTTTCAACAATGAAGGGTCTATGACACTTTGTGTTCATCTTTTAGAAGTTGTACTTCTAGTGATTTGAGGTGAGTTTTGAAATGTTGTAAAAGCTTTAACGTATTTCCCTAGTGTAGATTTTCTTTTTTTAAGCTTTCTTCCCCTTTTCCTCCCCCCAATTGAATGACGAGTTGACTTCTAAAATATCAAAGATTGTTAGTGGAGCCCAATTCGGCCCCCATCCACTAAACTTCCCATAAGGTCATTTCCTCAAAGTGTAAGCTTTAAGGATCAACAGTAGTATATGATTATAATATTATATAATTCTTATAACTACAAGTGAATAAAATTCATATTATTTTCCTTAAAATATTTTTTTCTTTCACTATGTACTATGCACGTCTAATAACTAGTTACTCATTTTAACTATTATTAGTACTATATCAGTTGGTATTAGATAAATTATTTGAGTTTGTAGGGATGTGATATGTGATAAAAAAAAGTGGAATTAAATTTTTCGTGTCGTATTTCAAGTGGTATAGAAGTGAAAATGGTCTATAGAGTTGGAAGGATAAAATGAAAAAACTAGAGGCCACCACATATAATGATGTATTTGACACACTATGTTCCATTCAGGCAATGATTTAATTCATTGAGACCATGCAGAGGTGAGGATTAGCTATAACTAAAAATTGTCAGTGATGTTGAGAAAATGGGTTACCAAGCATGTGAAGATGGTGCTTCAAGTTTAGAGGATGAACTCATTAAAAAGGATAGATTTATGATATCCTTGATGAAGGAAAAAAGTAAATTGAGATTTGATCTCCTAAGATATATAAAAAGCTTATATCCATAAGACATGTTAGAATAGATCATTGATTTGGAGAAGAGTTTTGAGTTTAAATCTATAGAGAATCATAATCATGTGAAGTATACTCCCACAAAGTTGAAAGAGTATGTTGCCTTATGGTGGAATTTGGCCTAGATTTTTTTTTTAGTGGGATAAATATAAGATTTAAAGGTGGGATTGCATGGTGATGGATCTCAATGCTAATTTTATACCAATAATCTACTTAATGAAACTATTTAAAAAGCTCCACAATTTATGTCGATAGGAGATGCCTATGGATAATAGACAAAGGATTTATATAGAATAAATCTAGTCATGTTGATAATGTAGAGGATGAGAGTAAAAATTTATCTAGATATGTAAATGCTTTCCACACCTCAATCTACAATGATAACTTTTTACTACATTTTTTTGGTGGAGGATGCATATGAATTGACACTTATATTAGAGGAGAAATTTCCCTAGATATCTCAATAAAGTGTGTGTTTCTAAGTGGAAAGGAAGAAAAATAAGATAGGGTAGTAAACCCATGCACAAAAGGAAACTACAAAGTATACAAATACTACATAGAGATCAAAGGTTGATCATAGCTCCTTACAAGGTGGGGAAGAGGAAACCAAGCCATGGAAAATAATTTAATGAAACTTTATTTAGATGTGGACAAGTAGGTCATTATATATTTAAGTATACATATGCCACATGATAGGAATGTTATTTAGAGAACTATGTGTATGTTCTACAAGGAGAAGATGAAATGGGAAGTGAAGAAAAGAGAATTAGTATCAAGGTTGAGAAAAAATTGATGATGGGCAAGGTTCTACGAAAACCCACATATGAAGAAAATGAACCAGTGTTGAGCTATATCATCTTTTTCACTATGAGGAAAGTGTTACAAGCTGATCCTTGATGGTGATACCACTTACATCTTCATGTCCGCAAAAATGGTTTAGAAATTCTAGTTGAAAACTACTACAAACATTATATCATATAAAGTATCCTAGATATATAGGGGTATTACAATTCCAAGATAATGAGGTTTAACCATGGTAATCATTATGCATATTAAATTAAATAATATAGAAGGAATAATATATGAAAAAAAAATAGAGAAAAAATTGCATAGTACATAAAATTTACATGTGGAAAACAAACTAATTAAAAACATCACAAAAAAAATCATTCTTTATTTGAGAAAATTTACATTGCATCTATTACATAGAATCCAAAATTTGGATTTTCAAATCTATCCTCCCCTCCTTTCAAATAAAATGCATCAAAACCTAATTCATACACAAATATCACATTTGATATATTTTCTAATAGATGTGATCCCTTAAATATATGGCTAGATGTAATCATCTAGTTATGCCTTTTCTTTCTAAAATGTGTATGGTATTTAATTATTAAAATAATGTTTAAGATAAACCCATTAATTAATAATCCATACCAAATGTATATTCTTATAAATACATTTATACAAGGATAAACCTTATATTAAATAGAGCATTATCAATGTTATTAGGGTCACTTATAAATAGTTGTGCCTCCTGATAAAAAATTCACTCTAGCAATCCCCCTTAATATTTATTTGGGGTTCATTCTATCAATTTATTTTATAAAGAAGAAATTAAGATCCTCAATGATGTAGGAATTATTTAGCTATCATGTCATAAAGAAAAATATATGCCAAGATGAATATCATGGTAAACCTATTTTCATAATTTATATCTCATTTTTCGTACAATAATGCAATATAAGGGTCCTATAGAGTTTCTTATTGGAAGCCTTCAATAAAGATAATACCCCTAGTAGGTTCTCATTACTATTTCATTCAAGGTCCTTTAGTGCAAAATAAATCAAATGAAACATAGAGTTCATAGTTGTACCCTTCAAATTTAAATTTTTATTTTTTCGCCTCAAAAACTACACATTCATAAAGCCATAACCCTAAATTGCATTAAATAAATATAATTTTGTAGAACAATTATACAATAGGATGTTAAAGAAAAATAAGGTATTGTGAGATGGAATACAATACCTATGAGAAAGAAGATACAATTATCTACTTATTGATTTGTAACTATATATAAGCTCATTTTTTATTGGATTTATAAGAATAAAACAACAATAAAAAAAATATAAAAGAATTGAACTAAAGCTAGGAAATATTTTTTATTTGTAAAAGAAATGAAGAAGGTAGAAAAAACTCCCTTGATTTCATAGATGATGAAGATGGAAAATAGAAAAATATAGAGGTAAGCTTTAAAAACTATCTCTAGAATCTAAAATTTTGTAACAAGAGGTCCTAATCTATAATTCATTGATCATGTGATATAGAATTTTGCATTAGTGACCCTAGGATATGCACTAGTGTCTAGGAATAAACAAATGACAAAATACTAGACTTTCATGAACATAGCCCCATGAACCACAATCTTGATCCCTAATGGAAGCTACTAACTCCAAATAGGTGATAATATCTTTTTTTGGAATGACTTGAAACTTCTTGGAGATTGAAATTTGGTTATTGTGATTCTCATGACACTTACATAAATTGGAATCAATTTTTGGTGTGAATCATCTAATTGATGAAGGGAAGAATAAGATAAATGGTTTTTGAAGACCACCTTAACTAGTCACCTAGAGATGATTTCTTTCATCCTTGAAGCAAGAGTGTGCTAATAATGACTTGGTGGTGGGTTCTCAAGAGAGTGCGAGGAAAAATCCTATAAAGAATACCTAAAGCGAGTTTTTTTGTTTGTGTGATTTGAGGAAAATAGGAAACGGTTTTAGCAAGGTCATGAAAATGGAAGGAGAGGAATTTGCAAGTTTTTAGTAAGATTTGGCTATGGAGGAATAATATTAAGTAGGTAATGATGGAGGAATATCAATAATTTATGAAGAATATCAAAGGAATATATAAATATTTTATAAGAACTTAGATAGACACCAAGAGATAAATGAAAACTTTAATAGTGCACTTTTATAAAAAAATAAAAAAATTGAACTAGCCTTTACAAAAATAGTAACACTATAAATCACGAATGTTATTGCATAGAACAAAAAATTTGCGAGACACTATAATGACCACTCTAGTGTTTAGATGGAGAATTTTTTATGGAATATTAGGAATATGCATTAAAAAATTAAGGGATGAATATTTGGTCTACATGAATCTTTTTTGAAGAATTTTAGGCTTAGAAATAGGCTTGAAGAATCCTAAAACATATGAAGGGAATGGAAACTATAGTGAGTTCTCCATGTAGAGTCAAAAGTGTGAAGTATTGAATTTTTAACTCTATAAGAACATCAATCACAAGCAAGTAGACACACACTAGGTAAGGAATCATGGACACCTAGGAGCTTTTTGACCTCCATTAAACCCTACTTGACACACCATTTATTATCAAGCACATAAGATCTCACATGCCAAACATCTTCATTATCGTGTTAAATTAGCTTAGGGTTCTAAAGTAGACCCCCAAAAATATATTGGACATACATTTTATCCCAACTTCTAGTTTACACATTTGATTCTAGTGCTTGTAGAGAACATGCATGTATACAATAGGATACTAGTGTGTTAGAGGAGGGACCAAGGTATAGGAGAGGACAAGATAGTACTAGATCAAACATGACCATGTTCATTAGAGTCCCTAATAGGTTTACAATAGAATAAAATGTTTTATAACCTAAATATGATAGTTTTGGAGCTCCCCTTGATTTCATTATCCAACATGACTATTTTGATTGACGAATAAGATATTCACTCATCCTTTTTGTTCTATATTTTATGATTTTAACAAAAAAAATCACATTTTCATCTCACTTTATAATTTTTTAACTATAATAATAATAAAATTTAGTATCTAAAATGTATACTAAATTTTATTATTATTATAATTTTTTATTTAAATTAAAAAATAGATAATAATTAAAAATAGAATACTACATAATATCCTTTTACTTTTAAACCCATTTATAAAAGTTAAATTTAATTTGGAAATCCCCCTCAATAAGAACTTTGGTCAGAAGATGTGTATATGGATACTAACTAAAGGCTTTATCTTAAACTTGGGATCTTTTTTTCCCACCTAAACGTTTTCAGGATGTTTGTAATATAAAATAAAATACTAATAATATAATTTATTAATTAAGATAGATTAATAACAAATATTACACAGTGATTATTTTTAATTTATTATTATTATGTGTTAATTTTCTAATTGTTTTCTTTAAAATATTATTTTATTATAATTATATATTATGATTTTTAAAAATTAAATTATAATTATATGAATTGTATAAATTATTAAAAAAATAACATTTTATTATATTATTTTATTTAAATGATTATAAGAATTTCTTATAAATATTAGAATGAAATTTGTATAAATAAGTTAAAAAATAATAATTTTTGGTTTATAAATTTTAACAAGAATTTATCATATTAATGGGATAATAAAATAAATAAATAAATGTATAGATATTTAAAAAAATATTTTATAAGAAGCTTTTCTTAAATTAAATTTTGATGGAATAATTAAAAGGAATCTTAAATTGGTTGGAGTTGGGATTGTGTTGAGTCCTCAAGTGAAGAATGAAAAAATAAGAGAAAAACCCACTTTGTAAAATTTGTGGATCGTCTATCCCTCTCCATTTTGCGAAAAAATCTACCACAAATAATACTTAAAAATGTAAAATATTTATGTCATTTCCATCAAGGCTAAGAATAGACTTAACCAAATTCAAATATGTAAAAATAAATTGCAACTTGTGGTGTGAAATGTTATCTCTAGAAAGGGGTCCTACACCTCACTACAATGATGCTTGTGTGTAATGAAAAATCTTGTAAGAGAAAATAAAAGTACTCCAAGCCAAAGCACTTGTGGAAAAACAATTGTTTACAACCAAATTCTATCACACCAATGACTCACATAATATAATCAATATACTAATTGTTTACATAACAATACATACATGCAATAAACTAACTACATATATATTTAACTACAATATACCATGACTTAAACTCTTCCCCCACCAACAACTTATAAGAAAAAATAAAAACTAATAACCACTACCTCCATAATCAATAACTCATCCTCTCCCACATGCTCACATGAGGGTGAGCCATTGGAGATAACATCAAATAATTAACTTTGGGCACAAACCAACTTAACCCAAAATACCTATGACCTAAAAATTATTAGCTTTAAGCCAAAGGAAATATGAAAAATTGTGGTTCCACCTAAAGCCACTCTAATATAGACACTTGTCAAAAATGAAAAATCCCACTTTTCATGAATCCCACCTATCATTTATAAGTACTAAGAAAGGTTGATCAATGTGTTGACCAAAAAAATAGCCAACTAATTTTACTCTCTATAGTAGTGTGTGAAGAAGACAACTGCAAATCCATTACATAGAGCAATCACTTATTTTAAAAAGTCACAACTTTCAATTCAAGAAGTCATCTTGTTGAAGCCTTGAATCACAACAAACAAAGAACAAAGTTGATGCTATAAAGAAAATGATAATTTAACCTTACAAAATAATAACAAATTCACTATCTATTCTATCGCATTTCAAATATCTATACTTTGGAATGTATATGATCATGTAAAGTCTTACACAAATCATTTTTTTATAAATAAATAATTTAAAAAGATCATTCTAATTGTAAATAAAAACTTCAATTAAGATAAAAAGAAAATAAGTCACTAAAAAGAACAAAATAATTTTAAAAGACTTTTAAAAATAAATTATATTTTATTTGTATCAATGGCATTCCTTAACTCATATCAAAATTTATTTGATAAGAATGTATATAATTTGTTTGTGAATCTTAGTTTCTTGACAATGAAATGGATATAGACTTCCACAAAGTCCCTTAAAAGTGATGGAGTTGCTTCATGGTGTAAAACTGACCTGAAGGTCCATTGGGTGGAAACATGACCACTGTTACAACATTTTCTGCTCCTTGTGAAGCCATTAAATCTCTCATATTCTTTGTCATATCTGTTTGAACTATTCTTGGATGCACATTATTGATTGAAATCCTTTGTCCATCTTCACTGGTTGAGAACTTTCTTACAAGCAAGCGAGTGTAGGCATTCAAAGCCAGCTTTGAGAGGGAATATTGAGGAAAACAATATGGCCAGCCCTTTTCTTCTATGTCACCACCTTTAATATCTTCTAGAAAGCTTTGAAGCATCTTATCAATTAATTCCTCTGTTATTTTTGAATCATCAGAAAGTTCCAATCGTAGAGAATCATTATTGAGCCACTGTAACATTCACCATAGTTAAAAATCTACATGTATTAAAAAAATAACTGTTATTATCAAGTTAACTAATGTTTACCTGTAATAATCCAGCCTCTGATGAAACATTTACAATGTGAGATCCTGCAAAAGATGATCTAAATAGCGGTAGCAATGTTTCTACAAGTCTTTTTGTTCCATAATAGTTAATTTCAAAGCAAGTTTTTGACATTTCATAATTTGTCTCAGATAGTTTGCTGAGACTTGGATTATCCTGAAAACATACAGAAAAGAAAAGAAATGTATGGGTTTGGTTATAGTTTGTGCAACACAAAAAGTAAAAGCTAAAAGATGTAAACCCAAAAAATAAGAACTTCAAATATGGCTTATAATTTATAAAAAAAAATTAATAAATGTGTACTTCACATTTTTATCTTTATGTTTTATGTTATTGTGTGTGGATTTCATTAATGTGTAGTCGTAACATCTAATTTGGTTCTTTTGTGACACCCACTAATCCTCAACTTAAATCCCTCACTTGTCATGTTATATTCTCCAGTTTAGAACATCAAGAGCCCAATTCACAAGGTTTTTTCTTGGAATAGATCACACATATGATCATGCCTCCTAGATAGAATTGTGGGTATGATATAGTCCTCCAATTTTAAATTTTAAATTTCTTTCTATCAAGGTCAGCAACCACATGATATACTCATTACTCACTAGTGTTACACTAAAAGTTTTTAGTTGTGTGTCTAATGTTGTATATTTAAGGACATCATCTTAGGTCACTTTGATATATTGGAAAATTAATAAATATCAACTATCAATCATGCATATCATAGGATTCAATTAACATCAAGCCATCTTAGTTTTCATCAAACATAAGAATTAACAAGTCAACACCCATCACTCTCAGATTTTCTATATTAGAATTTTATTAGATCAAACTAGAGGATTAAATGTCATCATCGAGGTTGATTGCTCCTCTCTATAGTAGTAGGCCCCCAATATAGTTTTTTATGTTATTTTATAGATTTGTATCATAATATCTTAAAGCATTAAGAGCCTATATCATGTCATTAAACCCTAATTTGTCTCAATCATTTCAACATTTATATTTGAATCTTTTTCTTAGTCTATCTTTTTTTTAGTTTAGTCAACCTAAATTAATTTTAGTTAAGATTTTGGTTACTAAATTATACTAAGATTTTTGTAAGATTACTTTTATTACCTCACAATATTAATATAGGAGAATTTATTGAATATTAATAGAGAAATTACAATGGATAAAGTTATATGGTTTATTTTTATACCATAGCTCATTAAAATATTCTTTAATTTTATAAGTGTGTGATACCTAGCCTCATTGTGTGTAGGTTTAGACTATGTTGGATGGTAACACAATGTTTCTCCCATATAATTTGAATACAAGCATGATCCATATCGAAAGTTCAAATTCAATTGATACATTAATATATCTAATCTAAACACTTGGTGACATATTCTACAATTAAATGGATGAAGAAATAGTACCTTGACACAAAATAATTAGTCTCATTTTCATCATTTTCCCTTAAAAACAAGAGGTTGATAAATTATACTTGATATTGCAAACATTTTCTCGTCTACCTTTATAAATTAATGATACGCATCTATTAAAACTATGCCAAATAGGTCAAGTAGAATTAAAAGTGATGTTCTGTATATTTTTTAAGCTATTTAATATCACTAAGTAATACTCTTTAAATAGTCAAATGGATTTAAAACTAATTTTATGCATCTTTCATAATTTTCTAATATGTCATTACAAGGATATAAATTTCTTATAAGGCTGTAAATGTGACATTATGCAAAATAGATCATGTAGTAATTTAAAAGTGATAATACATATATTCATAAATTGTTTCATATGTTAGTGTTAAAATCTTAAATTTATTACATGGATCTATTGAAATAGTACATATGTAATAAGGTGGATTTTTGTGCCTTTTTTCCCACCCTTTTTAGTTATAGGTACTATTATGTGCACATTTTGATGATGTTTCTTCTCCTTCTTACACTATATTATGACACATATTTTTAGTGGAATTTTCATACCTCTCCCTTGTCAATATTATGGGGGAGTATCATATTGTTGGTGTTTATGCTTCCTTGCATTTGATTTGAAGTTATCTATATATCTAGCTTATATTCTTATATATTAGATAAATATAACGGCTAGTTACCCATGTATTTCAGTAAAATAGAACACATACCATATAGACACTCAAGATTATGTTCTTGTTTATGGAGGTGACCTTCTATCCTCAGTTGATTAGTTTTTTTCAGCCTATTAGCACTTGCAATCTAATTTATATTGGTTGAGTAGTGTCATTGAAGTCACTTGTATGGATTGATGTGTCATTTGTATCTTCAACTATCAAATTGTTGCTATATACACCTAAAAACTGTCATCATATTCAGTTAATTAAATACAAGCTATTTGATTAATGTTTCAACTACGTATAAATAAAGTATCACTTTATTTATATTGTTCACTCTTCTATTAATTCTCCAAAATCATATTCTTCTAAATAATTAAATAAATAAAGTATCCTAAACGTGTTTATTTAATTAATCTTCCTTAATCCTGATTAAGAATTAGAGCACATATCTACTACTTTTTCTTGTGCCACCTCACAAAGGTCACATGAAAATAAATATGCCTAATTATTAATTAGAATTATCCTCACACACTTCCACCAATTGGAAAAGGCACATGGATTTATTCTCCCACACTTCCAACAAATTTGGAGCACATGGGTCTTTGTTTCACACACTTGGGTCTCCCATCCAAATGGCATGTTGCCCATTGGTCAAGAGATTCCTTCACACACATGGCATGTTGTCTTTGGTCAAGGGGACAACATCTTGATTCTCTCCATCTCCACTGTCTATTCTTTCTCCTTCAAATCTAGACCGTTGATAGGTGCCACCTCACAAAATGCTTGAGAAACCCTATAAATACACCCCCTTGCCTTTGCATTTATCATCCACATTTGAAATAAAGTCATTATGAAGGTTTTTCTTAGGAGCTTGGAGCATTCTTGGAGGCTTATAACTAGATTTTATATCATGTTTTATGTTGCATTCTCATCCTAGATTAACATATTACATCATAGTTGCATTTTATCATCCCCATTACATCATAGTTGCATTTTAGATTAGTTTGCTTTTTTTGTTGCATTTGAGCATATGCATAGTCATGAATGGTTCATTGTAGTTTCATATCATCTCACTCACCTCCACTTGTTCATTTATCATCAACATCATCCTTCGTTTATCATCGTATCCATCATCCTTTCCATCGTTTTGTTTCATTTAGAAGCATACCACTAATCCTTCCCACACACATTTGCACATAGCCATCATCTTAGCTTGCATATTAGGCATCAAATCTCATTTTCTAGGTTGTCATTTTAACAACCATTATTCCTATAGAAATCTAAGGGCCAAATGTTTTAATAAATCCCTAGAAATAGAGGACAATGATACGTATTTGAAAGGTTTGATTGTATTACAAAATAGAGTAGTTTACTTGCATCGAATCTTTGAATATAAACTGTTTCATTAAGGTTTGTGTTGACATTAATTCACTCCACATTCGACACACGCACAAAATGGCACCCACCATGAGGCCTTTGCCTCACTTGTTTCTAACTTTTTTGCAAATTTCATGATTGCAGGTTCAGATTGGAGACTTGAGAGCCTTTTGCACCTATTTTGAGGTAATTCTGGGCTATTTCTGGAGTTTTGGGGCCTCTTGTCTCTGTTTTGGCGCATCTTGCACCTGTTTTGGCGCCTCTTGCAAACTGTTTCGAGACCATTTTCACCTGTTCCGGGACCATTTTGGACTGTCTTGAGAGTTTTGGCGCCTCTTGCACCTATTTTGGCACCTCTTGCAAACTGTTCCGAGACCATTTTCACCTATTTCGGGACCATTCTGGACTGTCTTGAGAGTTTTGGAACCTCTTGCACCTCTTTTGGCACCTCTTGCAAACTGTTCCGAGACTGTTTTCACCTATTCTGGGACCATTCTGGCCTGTTTTGAGAGTTTTGGCGCCTCTTGCACCTCTTTTGGCACCTCTTGCAAACTGTTCTGAGACCATTTTCACCTGTTCTGAGACCATTCTGCATTGTTTTTGGAGTTTTGGCACCTCTTGCAAACTGTTTTAGGGAGTTCTGGCTTTTCTAACTCTGTTTTTGAACTCTCTATCTCTGTTTTGGCGCCTCTTGCCTCTGTTTTGGCACCTCTTGCAGTTTTTCACCAAATTAGAAAACTCACATTCTGTGTTGTGCTTTACAGGTTTTCCCATATTAGCTGTCAAAGAATAAAAGCATAAACTACTAACATATTGCAGGGGTTGGACGTTATTTGCTTGTTTCCTTTTGGTTAAGATAGGAACGTAGCTTAATTAAAAGGTTAATGAATATCATGTTTCCTTTTGGTTAAGTTAGGAACATAGCTTAATTAACGGGTTAATGAACACTATGTCTTTTGTATGTGATGGATGGTAGGCATATGCTCTCCCCTTAACTAGGTGATCCAAAAATCCAGACCCATTCTTGTTTATGTGCGAGTGTAAGTGGAGTTTATGGCATGAGTTCTCTCTTTATTCATGCAAAATAAAGATCGATCGAACTATGGGTATACTTGCTTGCTTTTGTTTATCCTAGAGGGCTTGCCTTGTCGGAAAAAGTTCTCACCCAAGGGAATGACCCAACCGGTAACACGCTAAAGCCAAGTGACTTCCAACTGGGATATAAATGTGGATACTTGGGGAAAGTTCAAGTATCACGAGGATGATTCCAACGAGATGGATCGAAAGGGACTCTCACCGCATGGATTATCCCCCACAAATGGAATGCCCACATTAAAACCCTTGTTGTAGATTGGCCAAATCCTTTATCTATTCTTTGGTGCAGCAACGGTCATTGCCAAGGCATCCAAATTCTCGTAGTTTTTAGTAGAGATGATCAGTTTGCCATGGGAGTTTCATGGGGACTAGAAGCTTGGTTGACCTGAGAAGAGAGTGCACTATAAGGGGGAGCTCATGCAACCAAGCTTTTGAATTCATCCGCCAAAGATAGTGCAGTTGGGGTAAAACCCACGTGGAATCTAAAAGAATACAGTCTTACACAACCCTAGGAGTGTATATTCTGCTTGATGTGTCTTCAAAATGAAACTCAAACAAAACACCATAAAAAATGTTACATTTTGAAAGTGAAAACCTTGATTCAGAACTACATCCATTGAGGGAAACAAGTCCATGATTGAAAAATCCAAGAAAATGGACCTTTGGGGGGGGTAATTTAGCTGTTCTAGAGTCATTTTGGGCAGTTTTTAGAGTTTTGGTGCCTCTTATCTTTATTTTGGCGCCTCTTGTAGACCTTGAAACAATAACTTAGGTTCATCCATCGTCAGAAAATCAATCCTTTCAGTAGTGTTCAATCTTTCCTTAGGAAAAACATAGTCAAAATATGGGGTTTACATGATGATTTCTAGAAAGATCAAGATTAGGAAAACAAAGATCAAACCTCTTAGTCCAAAACAACATAAAAAATGTTTGTCTATGCTCTACGACTTTAGGGAAAGGTTAACCTTTAATTTTTACAAGAAAGCTTGTAAGAACAATCTAGAGCTATACATGATGTACTATTGTCAAAATCCGAGACTTTTCCAACGTTTTGAGTACCTTAATTACACATCTTGAATCAAAATTCCAAGTCCAAGATCATTCCTTAGATACCTTAGAAGTCTAAACGTGTCGAAACAGACCTATATAAGTGGAATTTTCCAACCTAAACCTAGATCTAAACATCACAAAGTACCAACATCATCAAATTTATCACACCTTTGATTATTAGGCCTAGTTTCATCATCAGGATTTATCATCCTCTCATCATGAAACGAAGCTACATAGTCAAAATCCAACTTAGTCTCATTAGAATTTTTCATTCTATTTGGCTTAGTTGTAACCTTTGGTGCTTTTTCCAAAACCTAGATCAAAGTTTAGTCTAAACTATAACACTTGTATGCCCGTTCAAACAAGGTCACAATAACAAAAGCTCAAGGAAAAAGGACTTGAAAATCAAAACATTGAAGAGCCAAACATTGAAACTCAAATCATTGAAACTTCAAACATTGAAATCCCAACCATTGAAACTCCGATCATAGAGACTCAAAACATTGAAACTCAGAACAGTGAAACACGAGACACCATGGCGGAGGTGGAAGAGAATCCTTTTCATGGACTCAACAACACTAATGATGAAGAAATAATCGAAGAAGATATCCAACATGCTAAGCAAGATCCCAATTTTCACAAGTGTTTAGAAAATATTTTTGAACGAAATGGGGAAAAATACCTCCTTATGTTGGCTAAACAAGGTGTTAAATTACCAGAAGACTTTGACATGAATCAATTGAAAGCACCACCCAAAAAGCCTAAAAATGATCATGAACAAGTAGTTGCCTTGACTCATCTAGTAAAGACTCTCCAACAACAAATTTTTGACATGCAAAAGGGAACTTCAAAATGATACTTGATCGAAGACATTTTTCCTTATCCATTCGATCAAAGCATTCACATGATACCCTTTCCCAAACATTGTGAGTTTCCAAAGTATGAAAAATACAATGGCAAAACCGATCTGATTGATCATGTAAGAGAATTTAGAACCATGAGTCTCGAATTTTCCTATGAGGAAACTTACTTGATCAAATTATTCCCAAGAAGCCTAGGTAGACATTGTCTTGAATGGTTCTCCAAACTCACCCACCAATTAACAATTTTGAGGAGTTAGTTAACAAGTTCATCACCCAATATTCATACAACATCCAACATGACATCACCATGAAAGATATTTGTAACCTAAAACAAAAGAAGGGTGAATCATTCCTTGTGTTCTTGCAAAAGTGGATAAGGTTATTTGCATGATACTCTCGTCCCATGCCAGAAAAGGAAAAGATAGCAATCTTTATTGAAAACCTTAACGACGAGATGAGTTATAGATTGGAATTACAATGTCCCCCAACCTTCGAAAAATTGATTGAGAATAGGATTAAAATTGAGGACGCCCTAGTCAAAAGAGGAGTCATCAAGATATAAAATGAAAAAAACTCATCAAACCCCTCCAACAATTACAATAATGGTGACAAACCCAATTTTTCTCAACGAAACAAGAACATTGGAAACAACGATGGTGTAGTTAAAATCCCTAATGCAAAACCTGTACTCAATTTGACTGCAGCCGCCGCCAAAACTAATTAGAACAACAGTCTCCCTAACAACCAAGGCAACAAACAAGGCAACAACCAAGGCAACAATCAAAGTAACAACCAAGGAAACAATCAAGGAAACAACCAAGGCAACAACTAAAATGCCAACCAAAGCATCAATCAAGGTAATGTGGGACCTAGGACACCATCGTATAAAGTGTGCTCAAATCGAAGGAAGTTCACACCTTTTGGGAAATCACCAAAATCAATGTTAAAAGAACTTCCTAAAGCTAAGGTCATAACTTTACCAGAAGCAAGAAATTGGGAACCACAAGTTAAACCCCCATGGTGGAATGAGGCCCACTTCTATGAGTTTCACCACAACAAGGGACATAAAACCAATGACTGCATGCAGTTGAAACACTTGATACAAGATCTAATCAACAAAAAGAAAATATCTGTAGACGGACCTCAAACAAACAATGATCATGGGGCGTTCAAGAACCCCCTACCAAACTATGAGAAGGGAGAGTCCTCTTCATCAAACAACAAAGGCAAGAACATAAACTATGTCTATGCCACCACCATTTTGCATATTGAGGTGATTGATGATCTAACTCATGACAAATCAGATACTATTGCCAATGATAACCCAACAAGAAATGACATCGTTGGACATGAACAAAACATCATTACAAATCATCACCATAATGTCGACACTACCTCACATAAAATCAATGTTATCAAAATTAGGGAACAACACGACAACACACCCATCAATGCAATCACACGTGGACAAGCCAAGGTAACATTGAAAGGAGCTACCCCTTCCACGTCCAAATCCATTGTTAACCCTACAACTCAATATAACATAGTGGATCAGTTGCAGAGGATACCCGCATAAATATCCATATTAGAACTCCTCAAGATTTCTCCTGCTCACAAGGAAATTTTGGAACAATCTCTAGTTGCCACCACGGTACCCAACAATCTAGAGGTTTGTCAATTCCAGACTATGGTGGGACATTTGACCACACCACATCACTTATCCTTTTTTGAACATGATGATGTATCTATCAATCATCCCCACAACGCTGCTCTACACATTGAGGTTTTAATTCACAAGCACCGTGTTAAACGTGTCCTAATAGATGGAGGAGCTGGCCTGAATATTTGTACTTTGAAACTTGTCCATGCACTAGGCTATTCATAAAATGCTATTGATCCAAGGAGGAAAATCACAATAAAATCATATGATGACGAGGAGAGATCTTCACAAGGGCTAATAGTTCTACCTATTCAAGTGGGACTAGTTGTCAGAGTTATAGTATGCTAGGTACTAGACAAAGAGCTAACCTACAACATACACTTGGGAAGACCCTGGATTCAAGACATGCAGGTAGTGCCATCCACATATCACTAGTGTTTGAAGTTCCCATTCAATGGGTAGGAAATCACTATTGTAGTTGATTCAAACAACCCCCAATATTGTAACACCCCCAAGACAACCCAAGATGTTTTTGTACCACACAATAGGGAAGCCCCAACTCAGGGTTTATCAAATGATGGGAAACAACTAAATGCCTTGTCCAAGTGGGTTGAGGAAAAGGACCAATCAAAGGATAAGGATATTGGTGATGCCAATCTCTCAAGTAAAGAAATTACATCAAATTCTACTTCACAAAATCAGGAAAGTCAACTTGAATCCTTATCAAAGAAAATTTCCAAGATCCAATTGAAAGACAAAGGTATGTGGGAATACTCATTTTAGAAATCCCTATGCTTGTCGCAACTATCATCTTCTCCAAAGTCTTATGGTCAGCCATCGACATCAAGACATCAATCATCACAACCCGCCACACTATTTGATGGAACCTTTATAAGAGCTGACACATTGGTAGATGAGTCAGATGACAAGGAGGTTTTGAACTGGTTGTACAAAGAAGAAGAATCACCATAAGCATCCACTTCAAGTGCACGGACAAAGCAGTATGGGAAAGGGAAGAAAATCATGGAAAAGATGGGATACGAGGGAAAAGGTCCTATTGGTAAAAGGAAAGAAGGCATCATAGAACCAATCCAACCTGTCACCATGCAAGTCAAAGATAAAACATGACTAGGGTATAGAGAAGCATCCAGAGAAGAAATCAAACAACAAGTTGTTGAAAGAATCCTACAACTACAAGCTAGTGACGCTCATGAGACCAATTCAAATGAGTATGAGTGGGATTCATTATCTGAAGAGTCTTGTCATGATAAAGAAATTGATGTAGTCCAAAAGTATACACCGATATGTGAGGAGGGTCAAAGTTCAAGTCATAGACCGCTTGAAAGAGGATCACTAAACATTGATGATTCTAGTGAAGACAATTAGATTCAGAGTGAAAAGAATAATTCAGAGGAGAGTTACATTCTAGACATCAATTTCACTATTGGACAGTCTGAAAACATCACTATTGGGATTCTTACTACATCTGAATTTAGCCAATCCAAGGACTCCTTACCCCTGGTACATCCTGAACTAATAGATTGGGAACAAACAGAGCCATCCGATATCCCTCTCTTTTCAAATGATGAAGCCATTGTCAACTTCCTTTGTCCCACCAATCTCGAAATAGATTCCACCATTGAACATTGTAACATAGCAAGGAATAGATCTGATGGTGAAAACCATTCAATGGCAGTCTCAGATCTAGAAAAGGTGAAAACAAAGAGCGTATCCAACAGTGAAAACCTCTCTGAGGTACTGAAGGATGGAAGATTTGACACACTCCCCAAGCACTTTTAGGAACGATCTAAAATATTGGTTGAACCCACCCACTCTATCAATATTGGAAATGAGGAAATAGTGAATATTGTACATCTAGCAAAATCCTTGACAGAACAAGAAAAACTAGACTTCATCAAATTCTTCACAGAAAAGAAAATCAACTTTGCTTGGTCTTATGCTAGCATGCCAGGGATTGATCCAAAACTCATCATGCATCACCTATCACTACCAACAGGAATAAAACCGGTCAAGCAAAAGTTAAGGAAAATGAATCCTCACATTGCCCTCTTGGTCAAAGCCGAACTGAAGAAATTTTTAGATGTAGTATTTATCAAACCTATTGACTATGCATAGTGGATTTCTAATATCGTACATGTTTCTAAACCAGACAAAAGCATTAGAATCTGCACAGATTTCAAGGATCTCAATAAAGCTTGCCCCAAAGATGATTTTCCTTTTCCCAACATTGACATCATCGTGGATTTGACTATTGGACATGAAATGCTCTCACTCATGGATGGTTTTTCAGGATACAATCAAAGATAAAACTATGTAGATCAAGATAAAACTACCTTTACATGTCCTTGGGGCACTTTTTGCTGGAATGTCATGCCATTTGGGTTAAAGAATGTTGGAGCCACATATCAAAGAGCCTTGACCACCATCTTTCATGACATGATGCACACTTTTATGGAAGACTATGTAGATGATCTGTTGGAAAAATCCTACACCAGAGAAGGACACCTAGAGATCTTAGATAAGATTTTCACCAGACTAGAAAAGTTCAATGTGAGACTAAATCCCAAGAAGTGTGTATTCGGTGTAACATTAGCTAAAATTTTGGGATATATTGTGTCGGCTAAAGGCATTCAAGTAGACCCTACAAAGGTCAAAGCTATCATGTAGATGCCTCCTCCTAAAAACATCAGCCAACTCAAATCCTTGCAAGGAAGATTTCAATCTATCAGAAGATTTATTGCACAACTGGCAGATAAGACACATCCTTTCAACCACTTGCTACACAAGAATGTACCTTTCCGATGGGATGAAAAATGTGAAGGATCCTTTAATCAATTGAAACAATATCTGATGAGTCCACCTATCTAGATACCACCAACAGAAGGAAAACCACTTTTATTGTACATAGTGACAACTGAGATATCATTGGGAGCCTTGTTAGCGCAAGAGGATTCAATAGGAAAAGAAAGGGGAATATATTACATTAGCAGAACCCTAAATGGTTATGAGATCAATTACACTTTCATTGAAAAGGCTTGTTTGGAAGTAGTGTTCGCCACCCAACAATTGTGACATTACATGCTCATCCATACCATTAATTTAATAACCAAGATAGATCCACTGAAATACCTTCTGAGCAAAGCTAATCTAACTGGAAGACTAGCCAAGTGGGTCATGATGCTAAGTGAATTTGACATCCAATATGTTGATAGGAAGGAAATCAAAGGACAAGCAATTGCAGATCAGTTAGCTGAAGCACCATTGCAAGACAATCATCCCATGAACATTGAGTTTCCAGATGTTGATGTCCTAATAGTGTCCACAAAACAATGGATCTTGTACTTTGATGGTTCTTATACACAACACAGATCAGGAGCTGGAATCTTATTTATCTCGCCAAAGGGACACAGTATTCCTAAGTCTTATAGACTGATGTTCCTGTGCAACAACAAAACAATTGAATATGAAGCCCTGATCATTGGAATCAAAGTAGCAGTTGAATGGAGGATCACAGAGTTGCATGTCTACGGGGATTCACAATTAATCATTAATCATGTAAACGATGACTATCAAACGAAAGATGAAAAACTGATGCCTTACAAAAGAATGGTTGATGACTTCAAAAAGTATTTTGTAGAAATAATATTTGAGTAGATTCCTCGAAGTGACAACAAAGCCGCCGATGCCATGGCTACCATTTCCTCTCTCTTGTAGATTCCAGAAAAACGGGCCCGTTACAAGTTCATGGTGGAACAACTATTCAACCCATCTTATGACAACCCTGAGTCCCAAGTTATCTACCACCTAGCTGAGGCTGACACTTCCCTCTACGGTAAAATCTATGTGTACCTAAAAGATAACATCCTTCCTACTGACCTATCCCGCAATAAAAAATGAAACATCATCCGCCAAACCACCCGACACACCCTTATTGCGGATGTCCTTTATCGACAAGGTCTTGATGGAACTCTCCTCCGATGTCTGGAATGCGATGAATCTGAAACAACTTTACGAGAAGTACATGAAGGTGTTTGTGGTACTCATTCAAGTGGTTTAACTATAGCCAAGAAAATCCTTTGTTTGGGATATTACTGTACGACTATGGAGAAGGACTCTTTTTAATTTGTCAAGAAATGCCAAAAGTGCTAGATTCATGGCAATCTCATCCATGCACTAGCCCAGGAACTTCATCCTTTTGCATCAACATGGCCCTTTTGTTAGTGGGGATTGGATCTCGTAGGAAAAATACACCCATCTTCATCCAATGGACACAAGTTTATCATCACAACCACATAGTACTTTACGAAGTGGATTGAAGCGGTTCCCCTAACCACCATCATAGGAAAACAAATATCATCTTTCATCCTGAACTACATCATTTGTCGGTATGGCATCCCTCAGTCCATCATCACTGACAATGGACGACCTTTCAAAAATCAAGACGTTGAAGAACTTTGTGAGAAATTTCATATCCAGCATCAGTTTTCTACACCCTATTATCCTCAAGGCAATGGCCAAGCTGAGACCTCAAACAAGACTATCTTAAAGATCCTAAAGAAAATTGTCAATGATGCTGGAAAAGATTGGCACATTCAATTGAACCCCGCCTTGTGGGCTTACAGAACCAGTATCTGAACCCCGACAAGAGCCACACCCTATGCTCTAGTCTATGGATCAGAGGCTATCCTACCTATTGAGGTTGAAATACCATCACTTCGGGTGTTGTTGAAAGGGATCATTTCAGATGAGGATCACAAGGTGTCTAGGTTACAAGAATTATAAATTTTGGATGAACATCGTCAACATGCAGTGGATCACCTGAAGGCATATCAACAAAGGATATCCAGAAGCTACAACCACAGAGTAAAGCCTAGAACATTTCAAGTTGGCAATTTGGTACTGAAAGAGAACCCCTGAAATCAACAAGATCAAGAAAAGAAGGGGAAATTTGAACCAAACTGGCTTGGTCCCTTTTTCATTGTTGCAACCTTTAGATCGAGAGCTTATCAGTTATCTACACCAGAAGGGGATTTTTTTGATGAACCCCTCAATAGCCTGCATCTCAAAAAGTTCTACACTTGAACCATTCAGTGCATCGGAAAAGGTCCTAAAAAATACCAAAAACATCAGAAAATATCCTGAAAAAATAGTTGCCTTGATGAAAACTTGGCAAACAGGCATCTTGGTAATGACCAAAAAAAAAAAGTAAAAAAAATAAAAAATCATAAAATTTGAAAAAAGTACAACAAAAACAAGTAGTGAAAACATGGCAACAAGCGCTATTTTTGATGGGTTAGCTTTTCCATCTATTTGAGCATGTCAACTATTCACTTTCGCCATCCGCTGATATCACTCATTTGCCTATCCTTTGGCAAGCACCATGTACATATCCTGGCATCGCGGTCGTGTCTCGCCATAGACTAGGGGTAAAAACCCTGAATTCATTAGGGGCAAAAAACTTTGAGCCTGAACCAATAGACAAACAACAGGAAGACAAACACAACAAAAATAATGATCATAACACAACCCAACTTTGAACATCAATCACCATTGAAAATGCATCAAACATTCGTGTCAAAATCCAAAAACAGGTCAAAAAGTCAGTGAAAAAGTCAAAAACAGAGTTGTCTTGTCAAACTACGTCATCTCTAACCTTAAATGTAGGCAAGGCTCATCTTTGATCAGCCCCTGAGACACCCTAGGTCAAGTCCTTTAGTGGTCCATTGTAATCTCTCGTCTGTTCATATCTCGGTCCTATAAATTGGTTGAGTCAGTCGAACTACGTGGTCTCTGTGTGTATAACATAGGCAAGGCTAATATTTGATTAGCCCCTGAGGCCCCTAGGATAGGTCTTTAGGTTAGGTCTTGGTCATCATGGTCGTGCCTCACCCTATACTGGGGGAAAAATCTTGCACTCACTAGGGGAAAATAAACTTTGAGCTTGAACCAACAAGCAAATAGTCATCGGACCAACGTTACAAACACAAACTTCAAATGTATGGTGATCTTTCTGAATCAAGGGTTTATTACGTTAAACACGAAAGTTCAAATTGTTCTACTTTGATTTTTGTTATCATATCTCTTGAGTCCTCGATGATGTATCGAACTAGAGGAGCAAGGAAGGAGTATGATTTTTCTTTGTCTGTTGTTTGTGAGTTTATCATTATTACTATGCAAGTTGTCGCGGGACGTGCTCTACAAAGTATCACTAATGACATTCTAAATTTGCATAGGAAAATAGTTAACTCTTGTCTATTTACACAAGCAATGCTCAGGTCATCTCAGTTTAATTATACTTAGATGCTTGTGTTAACTTGCAATTTTAAAACATCATGGAAGTAGTACTCAGGTCATCTTGGTCTAAAATGTGCCATCGATGCTTGTACTCACTTTCAACATTTTAAAGGCCCAATGATGATAAAGAGCATGACAAATTGGTTAATACGAATGACAAATTTTGAATAGGAGATTTGCATAGTTAAGTTAGATTGCATTCATGTTAGTATTGCATGTGTATTTATGGGGTTTTTCAAAGTTGAAACAATTTCACAATGGTGTCATCTCTATTATTAATGGATTGAGTACACTGGACATTAATAAAAAACACATCATTTTCATTTAGTTGCACATCAGTTGCATCATTATTTGCATATCTTAGAAAAAATTCTCACATCATTCACATCCAGGCATTACATCATAATATTTGCATTAGAAAATACAAAAAAAGGACATACATTGCATAATCATTATCATCACATAGAAATTAAATACATTCACAACATGGCATAATCATAATCATCACATCACATTGCATCATTTACATGGCATTTAATCATAATCATCGCATCACATTGCATCATCACAACATTGCATATCATAATCATCACATGGAAATCAAATGCATCATATGCATTTATCATCATATCAACATGTAGATCACTCATCATCATTGCTGCATATCATATACATCTCAAAATAAAATCAAGTGTAAAAGGATATCCAAATATTGAGAGGTACATCATAAAAAATGGTAGAAATCATAATGCCTCAATTGAATCAGTGTATATCATCAAGTCTCAGTACATTAGTCAATCCTATACTGGGGCATATCAATCAAAGATGATAGACCACATCGCCCAATCAAATCTGAATCCGCCTGCACCAAATGCAGAAATCCTCATATGATCATAACATATCCCAAATCAGCAATCTTATCAATCAATCAATCAATCAAATCTAATCAGCTCTGGTGATACTTTGATCAAATCTCGTGAGCATCAACCTATCAATTCAACCTCGCGTATCATGAGGTTCATCAATCAATTCAACCTCGCCTATCATGAGGTTCATCAATCAATGCACCTCACCTATCATGAGGTTCATCAATCAAACCAACCTCGCCTATCATGAGGTTCATCAATCAAATCAATCTCGCCTATCATGAGGTTCATCAATCAATGCACCTCGCCTATCATGAGGTTCATCAATCAAATCAACCTCACCTATCATGAGGTTTATCAATCAATCTATCATTGATGCTCTCCTATCATGAGGTGAATCATCAATCTATCATTGATCCTCGCCTATCATGAGGTCAATCATCAATATATCATTGATCCTCACCTATCATGAGGTCAATCAAACAATCGGCTAAACACGATCATCAAGCATCAAACACAAGGAGGCAAAGCAGGGAAACATTTAATCAATTGGCGGAAGTAGTATTTCTTTATCGGGAGATAAATTGTCTTTGCATCATATCATCATCCAATCATCGAAAAATCATCAAAATTTTCAAAATTTTCAAAATTCACCGATTTATCTCCCGAGGGGGCATATAATTGTCAATAACTGAAAATCAAAGTCTGGGACATCATCTAGGGCATCGAAATCTTACATCGTTTGGGGCATCGAAATTTGACATCATCTGGGGCATCGAAATCTTGCATCGTCTGGGGCATCAAAATATTTTATGAGCATCAGTATCAAAATTTTCTTTGAAGCAATGTGTAAACACATCACTTCAAAGAGGGGAAAAATGTATACACCTAAAAACGGTCATCATATTCAGTTAATTAAATACAATCTTTTTGATTAATGTTTTGACTACATATAAATAAAGTCTCACTTTATTTATATTGTTCACTCTTCTATTAATTCTCCAAAATCATATTCTTCTAAATAATTAAATAAACAAAGTATCCTAAACGTGTTTATTTAATTAATCTTCCTTAATCCTAATTAGGATCTACTACTTTTTCTTGTGCCACCTCACAAAGGTCACATGAAAATAAATATGCCTAATTATTAATTAGAATTATCCTCACACACTTCCACCAATTGGAAAAGGCACATGGTTTTATTCTCCCACACTTCCAACAAATTTGGAGCACATGGGTCTTTGTTTCACACACTTGGGTCTCCCATCCAAATGGCATGTTGCCCATTGGTCAAGAGATTCCTTCACACACATGGCATGTTGTCTTTGATCAAGGGGACAACATCCTGATTCTCTCCATCTCCACCGTCTATTCTTTCTCCTTCGAATCTAGGCCGTTGATAGGTGTCACCTCACAAAATGCTTGAGAAACCCTATAAATACACCCCCTTGCCTTTGCATTTATCATCCACATTTGAAGTAAAGTCATTATGCAGGTTTTTCTTAGGAGCTTGGAGCATTCTTGGAGTCTTATAACTAGATTTTATATCATGTTTTATGTTGCATTCTCATCCTAGATTAACATATTACATCATAGTTGCATTTTATCACCCCCATTACATCATAGTTGCATTTTAGATTAGTTTGCTTTTTTTGTTGCATTTGAGCATATGCATAGTCATGAATAGTTCATTGTAGTTTCATATCATCTCTCACCTCCACTTGTTCATTTATCATCAACATCATCCTTCGTTTATCATCGTATCCATCATCATTTCCATCATTTTGCTTCATTTAGAAGCATACCACTAATCCTCCCCACACACATTTGCACATAGCCATCATCTTAGCTTGCATATTAGGCATCAAATATCGTTTTCTAGGTTGTCATTTTAACAACCATTGTGCCTAAAGAAATCTGAGGGCCAAATGGTTTAATAAATCCCTAGAAATAGAGGACAATAATATTTATTTGAAACGTTTGATTGTATTACGAAATAGAGTAGTTTACTTGGATCGAATCTTTGAATATAAACTGTTTCATTAAGGTTTGTGTTGACATTAATTCACTCCACATTTGACACACGCACAGTTGCCTTGGTTATCCATCTAATTATTGGTCAAGTAGTGTTGTTGGGGTTACTCACATATTTTTTCTTTTCGATCCTGATCTTCATCCTAATTTGAAAGGAGGTTCTTTAGTTCCAACAGTATAGCAATAATCTTTCAACAGTTGTTTGTAACTTATTCATTCTTTAATTATGTTCTTATCATCATCTTCATGTTCCTACTCCTTTACAGACATTGTTTTGGAGGCTTCTTAGTCCTTCATATATTTTATCTCCTATTCAAGGGCATATCTATTGTATCTATGATGAATTTTACCCTTAGAAGGTCATCTGGAGTCCTCCTTCCTTCATTTTTTCATGTCTTTCTCTTTTTTGGAGAGGAATTGTTCCCATGAGGTTTTTTCCTTTTCTTTGGTTGTGAGATATTTTCATTTTTTACATAGGTGCCTCATCAAGACTAGTTGTCGGGACCCATTTTTTATTTTTACGTATTTTTGCTAAAAAATTTAGCGTCTCCCTAAGTTGCACTTAAGCTAGGGTATTAGAATAAAATTGTATTTTCCTAATTAATTATTAGGTCCCTTATTACACTAGCATACTTAAGCATAATTAGGTCACATGTTTTCTTTGTCTCAATTCATAGGACAAGGAAACATATCATGATCTAAATTAATCATCACCTAAGGTTTCATCTAGGGATTTTTATCCTTTATCAAGGGTAATTCATCATTATTTTATAATTTCATTCATAATTCATTATTCATACTATTTTTGCATCAATAAAACACAACATGTTACATTAATTCCATTTTTTCTCTTTCTATGACATGAATTTGATTGCAAGTGACTTATGTGAGCTATAGAATTGATGAATCAAATCCAACATCGTCATTCCTAAATTCTCTAGCATCTCAAATGAAACTAAATTATTTGTGTTTCCACTATAAATTAAGACCTTGCAATACTTAACTTTTTCATTGCACGTAGTCCTAAACAAATTACTTCATTGTATGAGATCATCCTTCCTTCTTGTTGGTTTTGATAACACCCTTTTCATCACAAGGGCTTCTTCATGCTTCATTTCCTTTGTGTATTTCAATGAAGTATTTCTCCTTGCATTTTCCCAAGTAACATGACTTCACAATTCACTTATTTTAACACTACATGTTGCTACATTTTTATGCATTCAAATACTATATGGCCCATTATCCATCTTTGTAGAATTTTTTGATGAATTATGCACCTCTTCTTTGACTAATATTTCTTCTCTAATTGTTGACTCTATACTTAAATCTCTCTTAACTCATAGTTATTTTTTAGATTGTACTTTTTTTTCCTCTTTATCCCAATTATACCTCCTTTTGGTTATTTGGATTTTCTCTTCATTTTCCTTAGTAATTTCTCTTTCTCCCATAAGACATGTTTTGTTTCTATTCAAATAATTTTGTCTCTTTGGTAGTTTCTCCTCAAATTTCAATGCATATTGGTAGGCCTCCTCAATCATTTGTATCCTTATCATACTCACCCTTCTTGTATACTTGGCTTTAATCCATTGACATACCATGTCACCCTCTCATTCTCCAACTCTTGGTGACTCAATCTAATGGATATTTTATAAAAAATCCCTAGTATAAATATTTACACTCATCTCCCTTTTCTATAAGTTCTTTAGTTCTTGAGTGCCTCAAGATAACAATCAATTAGTAGAAACTGAGATTTCATTCTTCTCACCATCTTGTCCCATTAGGAATCTTCTCTATACTATTCATCATCCTTTAATTATTTTTTTATGCTACTCTCAATTTTTTGGATCCTCTATATCATCATATTCAAAATAGTTATTCACCTCTATTATTCAATCAAGTAATTCATTTAGTTCTAGACTCCTTTAGAAGCATGGAAAATTCATCTTTTTGTTCTTTCTATCCTAGAGATGGGATTAGGTTGTCTTCTCTCATTTGCATCAAAATTATCATCTACATCTTTATTTTCTTGTGTTGATTCTCTAAAACTTTCTTCAATTCCACTATTATTGTCATTTTGTTCATGAACTCTACCTCTTCTCCTACTATCTTTTATGGAACCATGCTTTCTTCTATTCCCTTCACGGCTTCCAAAATTTTATCAATCCTTCCTGCAACTTAATTTTCTAGTACCACACTTTTTCTCAAAGGCATCTTGCTACCCTATCTCTATTCTTCATAGCTCTGCAAATTCTTAGCTACAACCCTCTTTTCTACAAGTGACATGCACACACACACTCGCAATAATTTTTATCCTTTGACTCTTTCCAACCTCACACTAAGTACAAAAAAAAACCATTTTCCTAGAGTTATATCTCACTCTAATACCATGTTGATGGCACAAAACGCTTATGATTCCATTTTTAAATTTAAACCCACAAGCATACCCCTTCATAATCATCTTGAGGAAGGTTGTGTTGCTATAATCAATGCACATAGCCTTCTAAATAATCAAGTATTACTTTTTGTAGGTATTCCTACAACCTCTCAATACCCTCTTGTAGACCCACACTAAGCACCAAAGTAGTTGCAAGGAACTTAAATAAACTTCTATTTTTCCCTATTATCATAGGTCAAAACAACAAACATAAGCATACACACACATTTATCTACTAGCACATGTCAAGAGCCTCGTAACTCGCAATGTTCTAACCTCATAAAATGCTCAAGGTAAAAAAGTAACCATTTGATTGAGGATTAAACTCTAAATCACACACACAAACATAAATATTACCACATACACACCACACCAAGAAACACTCAAATTAATATTTATTGATGGGTGCTACCACAATAGTGTGTCTCACTTTTGGAACATTGTGTGCTTTTCTTGAAATCACATGTTTTTTAGTTTAATGATTTAATCCTTGAGAGATTCTATGTAAAAGATTTTAATTGAAGAGGGTTAGATTAAACCCCCTTGGATAGAAACCCTCTAGTCTTAAATCATACCTACAATGGAGTCTCCTTTGCACTTATCAAAATGTTAACAAAAAATCACTTTTGCTTTAGCTTTTGGGGGGTCAAATGAAGGCATTTAGATTTTTTTTGTAATTATGTAGCCCTTATTATAAGCTTTTTGAAAAGTATAATTTTGAATATATTTGATTTGATTACTATATTTTTTATGTTTTATGAATGTAGGTACACCCACAAAAAAATGGAAAATAGAGAAAAATATCTAAAAAATATATGTGCCCTAGGTATTCATGTCCTTATTTAAAAAAGAAGAAGAGAGGAGCAATTTAATTTAGATGCATAATTTTTTTTATGTTTTATCAAAGTGGCCTATGTCTAAATTATAGTTAATCTCACTTTAAAAAGTTATAAAAAAATTATGCAGTTCAAAAAAATAGGAAAATATATGTGTGCCCTAGATATTGGTGTTACAAATCTATGTTTAAAATTTTATAGTTTTATCCTTTCTAGAAATAAATTTATGATTTATCAAAGTAATGTAACTTTTTAAAAATATAGTTAACTATAAAAAAAATGAGTTATTAAAGGTTACATAAAAAAATCACAATGTATTTCTTAAAATTTTAAAAATATATATTTATAATCTACAAAAGAAATCTCAAAAATCAGTAGTTCACATCATCTTCAAATTCTTAATGGTTTAGTTTCTATAGGTGGCAGAAAGTAAAAATTGGTGAAAATGTTGATTTTAATGTCTTATTTTGGCCAAAACGTGGGACACAATATTGGGGTTGATCCTGATTATAATTAAAATTAACATCTTTACTATCATTTTGCAACTAAATAGCATACATGGACATATGTTTTAAGAACTTCCTTATGTTGCACACAACTATGTTTTCCATTTTTAGATCAGTAGTCCTACACAAATAATGAAAATCCCATTTTTCTCTCCTTGATTTCCCTCTCCTTTAATATTCTTTCCTCTCAAGATTCATGGTCCCCACTTTTATAAAAATGTATTCCTTTAAGTCCCCTCCCTTTCATGTCTTCCTTTTCTTCACATTGCAAAATAGTTATTTTCATCTCTGAAAATGTGGGCTCTTCTTTTCTTCTTGCAATTCTACTCACTTCTTATCGCACTTAGTCCACTATTGCCAATTGTATTTCTCATCTCATCTCTTCTTTTCTTTTTTTTTTATCGGTGATAATATTTTATTTTATTCATAATAAAGCAAAAACTACAACAGCTTCAAAATTTAAGTCCATCCAACAACTTCAAAACATGTTTGCTAAACCAGAATTGTTCCAATGAAGCAAAACAACCACTAACACATCCGCCTATAATTTACCCTACCACCTATTACCCATACCCTAGGTTGTTTACAGATTCAAATAAAAAACATGGCTTAACCCTAGAAGCATGTACATCAAAAGCTAGAATAAAACCAGTAAACTAAACAAAATTTAATCTTTGTGTTTATGCGAAATTTCTAGAGGTGCTACCCAATTGCAATGGACATATTTTCTTGATCGGCTTCAGCTTCTTCCTTGGGCGCAAACCTTTCTTCTCTCACAGCTCCTCTCTGGTGACAAATTTGAGTCACTCTATGACTTCCTCGACCAACTCCATTATTTCTACACACAGTTTCAACGCTTTCCACCCCCGCTCCGCTCCTTCTCTCCACATAGCTTTGGTGCGTCCTTCTGGCCACCTGATGAAAAGATGGTTTAACTCTGCTACTTCAGGGTCCACACCTTCCATGCCTTCACCCACATCAAAACCCTCTCGTGGTATAGCCCATTCCAGGATACTTTCCATGTTCACTAAGAAATCCTTGTGCACCAACACTTTCATTTCTTTCCTTACTTCCTCCACCAGTTCTCCTAAGTCCAGCCCCCGGGCCATGATTAATGAGTATATATCCATATTAGTTTGATATTTGTGCTTCAAATCTCTGAATCCATTGCCCAACATTATTTGCACAGATTGTGTCACCTTCACATCCTTGGATAGGAACAATCCTCTCAGCCTCTTCACAATCGCTTTGCCGACAAAAGGGTCCAATTTCCTCTTCGAATGCAGTGTGAAATTGGCCTCCATTTCTTCTATGGTACACTAACTCCTAGACTGTCACACACCACATACCTATTACATTCCTTACCACTGCAAACTGAGAAGCATCAAAGGAAATGCAATGTGTATCTTTAATACACATCAAATTACCAGCCATCACCATTAATGTCGAACGTACGTCCAACGCCGGAAACAAGACCTTCATCAATGCTTCACGTCCTTCAGGGATATCTAAAACATTCCTCTACTTTCTAGCATTATCTCCTTCTTGCATTAATTACAACAGACACATTTCCTCCAAGTTATACCACTAAAATATTCAATTCTGATTTCGTCCACCTCTGCAAATGATAGAGCCCATTTTGATAGGGTATCTGCTTCCATGTTCCTACTTCTCCTAACATGACTAACCTTAAAATCTTCAAAAGGGGCTAATTCTTCAATGATTTTTCTAATCACTCCCTGCAAATGCCAAGAATCAGTTCCTCCTTTTATTATTGCTTGGATGATTATTAAGGAATCACCCTCCAAATGAATCCTTGTTGCCCCTAACTTTCTGGCTAACTTAATTGCCATCAAAGTTGTTGCTGCTTCAGCTACATTATTGGTTCATTCCTTCAATCTCATTGCACCTACAACCAACACATTCCCATTCCAATCACGAGCATTGCTACCAACCCTTGACAGTCTCGGGTTTCCTTTTGAAGCCCCATCAAAGTTTACCTTCCACCAAACTTCCTTAGGTTTCTCCCAATTTTCCACCTCTAGAGATGATTGCATCGAATTAACCCAAATAGGCCCCTTAATGAACCTCATCTATTCTTTTGTTGCATGCACTTCTTCCTTCTTTATCTTCTTTGTACTCTATTCTATAATCCATGTGACTTCATTTTTATTTTTTTTGCTTCCCACACATCACTCCTCTCCTATCCTTTCTTCCCAAAAAATCACCCCAAAAAACCTACCAAATCTTGTTCAAGTACCAAAATTGGTCTACTCATTGATGGAAGTGGCCTAGGAAATTTTTTTAACTTGACAAATTGAATACACTCCTTGGAATTCAATATGTTTTTGGAAAAGGTTAAAAAAACTTTATGAAAAAATGAATGGAATTGTTTAAAAATTTAAAATTTGGTGCAATGATTCCTACTTGCCTCTTTATGATGCCCTCACATCAATCCTCATAGAGGATTACATAAGGTTGCAATGAAAATCATTTTTTTAATTTGCATTGAATTAATAGAAACCACACTCATATTTATATGGCACTCAAACATAAATTTTAAGATCTCATTGATAATAATGTGATTTGTGTTGATGGTGGGAATGATGGGCATTTTCATTCAATTATTCCATCAAATCAAGTTTTACAAATGTATACTAGTCCTTTTACATCTTATATAAAATCTAATAATATTGGATATCATCATGTGACCGAGCATCCTATTAACTATGTGGCACGTGCACATAAGGTTACATATTTTATGGATGTAAACATGTTGGTTCCTCTCCCCACACTCTTATAGTACAATTTGTGGGCATAAAAAATAATATTTACTCTCATTATGTACCTTTTTCTATTTCATTTTATGAGGAGATCCCTAACAAAAACTATTATAGTCCACTTTATGTTTGAGGTTTCCTGCATGGTCATCAATGTGAGGGTATCCTCATCAATCCAACCAATCAATAAAAAATATTCAAAGAAGAAATTTTATATGATTATAATTTAGCACAAGATAGAACTATGCATGTAAAGTTGTCACATTGAAAATGACCAAGGTCATCCTTTTGGTCACTCTAAGAAACATCATATTGCCTCTTCAAGTGGGTATATAGGAGGTGGATATATGATTTCATATCATGCCCATATTGGATAAATTATCTAGATTCCATTTGGAATACCTTGGTTAGAGAAAATAAAGGGGTGACACCCACTATGTACATCAATTTTTAAAATGTGTTCATGGAGACAGAATTGTGAAAGTGAATAGAGATGAATATGTACCTATTTTTAAGTCAAATCATTTCACACTTCATGATATGTTGAAACTCTCCAAGATATTTTCTATGATCATAAGGGTAAGGAACATCATATAGTTTAGCTCCTTATGAATGAAAAGTTAGGGTTCATTGATTAAACCAAATGCATCCACAACTAAAGAATCAAGAGAAAGTTGAAGGGAACACAAGGAGGAAATGAAGCTCCTCTCTTTCCTCCTAAGGTTCCTTAAGAATAAAATGAAAATGAAAATTATGCCCCTCCACCATAAGTGAAGTAAGAGAAAGATGTCCATAATCATTCATATGTACCCAACTAAGCACTTGGGTTTGGTCCTCATTTTAAATCTAGTCTATGTTGTCTCAACCTATATTACTATCAATGGTTAGCAATCTAAGCCATTTGGAATTTTTTGGTACATACATCAAGGTTCCCTCTTATTGCTTGCTATAAAAAAAATTGTCTATTTATTAGCTCATTCAACTTCTCATGCCTTGGTTAAGAATTTTTTTCTGCCCAATTCTCCCAATCAGTTAGTCAATGTTAATTTTATCAATGATTATTTTCTCACTCTTATTGAAGATGAAGGCAATGTTAAACATGTTTTTCAATGCCTTGATACTTTTGCTATGCTTCTGGTTCAAGTATCCAATGATAGAAGACCTAGTGCTACAAACAATCATTTCTTCTCAAGTTAGGTTAGTTAGACAATTATAGGTGGAAATGGATTGATCATGGGGCTGTTTTTATATTTTTGTGGCATTCCCTTTTCTTTTTAGGCTTCTCATGTTTCCCTTTGGAAAGTTGTTACTGCATGAGGATAGAGAAGAAGTTGAACTACTAGGTCACCAAATCTCTTTCTTAGGCTATCATATTCCATATTTGTTTAAAATTATTGGCTAACACTCATTTCTATTATTTTTCTTATTGGGTGCCCTCCAAAGCCTCTTACTTAAAAATAGAAAAATTTCTAAGAGATTTTCTCTAGGCCTTCAATATTGGGCACCATGGATTTCATCATGTTGCTTGGAAGTAGTATTGTCTTCCCCATGAATTTGGTGGTTTAGGATTTCTTTCAATCTATTATAAAATTTTAACCCTTTGTTCCAAATAGATTCTTAGAGATTTTAAGGGAAATAAAGCATAAAATTACTTAGCAAGCATTGTATCAATTCAATTATCCCTTCTAAACTTGGCTAGCATGGAAAGGTCTAGACCTTGACACCCTTCTCACCATGAGGGATCTGATTCAAATTCACAACACTTTTGTCATTACAAGCATTTGGAAAGGATGGGAGGCTATCAAGCCATATTTTCTCTAGGTGGGAAATGATTTCTGTAATTTCCTTTCAATCAACTAAAATTTTATTTGGTGCTCTCTTGTTCTTTCTTGTCAAGACCAACCTCTCACTAAGGTGTCATAGATTCATGCATTAAAATTATTCAAATAAGGGATTATAACTCTTCTAGATATCATTCATAGAGATACAAAGAATTTATTTTCTTGGCTAGAGATTAAAAGAAAATAAAAATTGTTTAACCAAGACCAAGAGACCTTCCAAGCTATTATTGATGTCATTCTTTAGTTGTTGATGCATTTGGTTTTATCCTTTGTAGGGATAAAGACATCCTCAAAAAGGTTGCAACAGGTCTACTATATGAGACTTTGGTTCCCAATCGCATGGCTATTATCCCTCAGAAAAAACACATAATGTTGCTCGGAATTGGTTTGAGGCCCCACAACCACCTTTTCCTCCTCTCAAGGGCATAATGCTCCTAGTTGGCTTGACTTTGACTCTAGCAAGTTCCCTTGGTTGGAGCTATCTACATTTCTTTAGTGCATTCTTAACAACTTCTAGAGGATACTTCTAAGGAGGAGGATAGATTCACTGGTTGGGAGCCAACTGATGATAATCCTACCTCTAGTGATGTATGGGAGAATCTTGATGATAAAACTCTCCTCTTGCTAGAGTTGCTTTAGCAACTTAGTTTTCAATGTTATGTTCAAGCTTGACACCATTATTTCTTATCATTTAGACTCTGTCATATCATGACCTTGGGGTGTACCTTTTTTGCACCCACTTTTTTTTGGTGAA
This sequence comes from Sequoia sempervirens, assembly GCA_007258455.2. NCBI lineage: Eukaryota > Viridiplantae > Streptophyta > Pinopsida > Cupressales > Cupressaceae > Sequoia > Sequoia sempervirens. Next base: position 115,711 of record VDFB02283377.1, read on the forward strand.
TATTTTACTAAATTAATCTTTTAGATTAATTAAAAGTTAAATAGAACTTATTCATCAAAAATACTATGTAAATGCATGTTTAAAAACAACCTAAAAGAAAAAAATGAATTATAAAGAAAATGGGAAAGACGGCTCTAGGAAAATTCACCGCCAACAATTCACCACCAACAAATTCACCTCCAACAATTCATCACCAACAACTCATCGCCATGACAAATTCGTCTTGTGGAAAATTTACCGCCAATAAGCCACCAACAATTCATGGCGGTGAATTTTCCACGAGATGAATTCGGAAAGGGCTCTAGGAAAATTCACTGCCAACAATTCACCTTCAACAATTCATCACCAACAATTCATCGCCATGACAAATTCATCTCGTGGAAAATTCACCAGCAATTCATGGCAGTGAATTTTCCACGAGATGAATTTGTCATGGCGATGAGTTGTTGGCAATGAATTGTTGGAGGTGAATTTTTTGGCGGTTAATTGTTGGCGGTGAATTTGCCTGAAGCCGGGAAAGGGCTCTAGGAAAATTCACCGTCAACAATTCACTGCCAACAAATTCACCTCCAACAATTCATCACCATGAAAAATTCATCTCGTGGAAAATTCACCGCCAATAATTCACCAGCAATTCATGGTGGTGAATTTTCCACAAGATGAATTTGTCATGGCGATGAGTTGTTGGTGATGAATTGTTGGAGGTGAATTTGTTGGCAGTTAATTGTTGGCTCTAGAAAAATTCACCGCCAACAATTTTTAGAACTATTTTCAAATTTTGTGTTTAATAACCTTGTATTGCTGATAGTTGTTCTCAAGCGATATATTGGTGAGAAATATTTGATTTTGTCTCCATATTTACTTCTAAGAGGAAGAATGTGGGACTGGGCTTGGAAACCCCATATTGGCCGTTGATTAAAAGGGTGTAATTTCTAAACTTATAACATTTTCATGACTTGTATTAGATTAGTACAGACACAACAAAACTCAGAACAACAATCAAGGTATCCCCAGCCTCTATGTGGGGGAAAGAAAGTGTAAAGGGGGAACAGTGTGTGCTGTAGCAGAATTTATCACTTAAATGGTAGAGATTAGATTTGAAATTTCATTTGGTTGGGCTCCAATGGTCTGCCTAATTTCTCGAACACATTACTGTGAATACTCATCATTTTCTCTTGATATAATGGAGCACTCCATTGTTGATGGAATTAATATGTTGGAAAAGGCCTTAATTATAATAGCTATATTATGAGGCAAATAAACATATGGTCTCAGGTTTTGTTGATTCAAATAGCCTGTTTGGTTTCTGATATCATCTGAAAGAATTTCTTAACAAGCATGGCTATATTATGTACTATGATTTATTAATTTCCTCTATGTTCACATCCATGGATTCTTTTTAGGTGTTCACACCCATGTCACAGAAAGATTCTTATGGCTAAATATTTAACACTAAGTGTAACTTTAATTCCAAAGAAATCTAAGTTAAAATTCTTTAAAATGAAAATTTTCCACAAAATAAAATAGAAAAAATCTAGATGCTTTAGGAAAATTCAAATGAAAAATACATGGACTGTTCTTACAAATAGATTGGTAAAATCACTTTCCAGTTTTCCCACTGATACCGAGCCAACTATAGCAGCATTGTTGACCTGTACCACAACATTAATAATAAGAAAATAAATTAATTAGTTTAAAGTACAGATCAGATAGTTTAAAGTACAGATTAGATAGTGTGAAAATAAAATTTGTTCTTGTTTTTTTTAAAAATTATTTTTTATTGATAGGATAGATTTTGGATTCAATTGTTTATACTTTTCATTTAATAATTCAAATAATTCTCTTTCTGATGATGAATCACTGAATGTGATTCAAAATTTTGAATGGAAAACATACACAGTTGAATCTAGAAACTATCTTATGTGTATATTTTTCATTCGGCGTTTCGAATCATTCTCCTATTCTTGACAATAGATCAGTGATCCTAAATGTTGAATGAAAAACATACACAATTAAATCCAGAAACTAAATTATGAATAAAAAATTCATACCAACAATAAGAAATATTTAAAATATATAAGACAAACTCCATTAAATACTTTAAAAAAACTCACCAAAATCCAATTTTTACCTAATAAGGCAAGCACAACTAAAGATGAAACCAGATATAAGGTACTTTGGTTTTCATCTGTTCAACAAAGTGGGTATAATTTACCAGGATGTCGAGGCCGCCATGGTTGTCCTTCAACCACTTTGCAAACTCTACAACACTGTGAGGGCTCTGGATATCCAGTTGATGGAATACCACGTTATTAAGACCCTGTTCCTGAAGAACTTTTGTGGCCTTCAATCCTCTATCGACATCTCTTGCAGTGAGCACAACAGTGAAACCATTTTCTGCCAGTTGACGGACAACTTCAAAACCGATGCCCTTATTTGCCCCCGTCACCACAGCAAGAGTTTGGCTATTCCACCACCTGCAAACACATCTTAAAATCATTTCTATATAATCTTGAACATCTGCAAAATCACAATTAGAAAGGAGAATATAAGCATTACTTGTTCGTAGCCATTGGTTTTACAGTAGTTTAATAAAAACTGCTCCTACAAAATCAGATTTTCTTCCAAGTGCACTGCTCTGTATCACAGGACGATAATATCAATGGGACGATAATATCTATGGGTTCAAGTCCAAATGCATAAAATGACAGAATCTTGGCAAGACAAGTGCATAGATTCCTTTACAACCGGCCCAAAAGCATCTACCAAATTCAGGGATAAAGACAGCAGAAACACAAACGATTGAAGCGCTAGTACCATCTTCAATTATTTCGAAGAAGACGATGCTAAAACTTTTGGGTCTACCTGTTAATGCCAGCTCGGACAATGATATTAGATTCTTCTTCCCACCATAATCCCTGTTTTTGAATTCTCACTGATAATCGCCAAAGAAAGTGAAGGCTGACATTGTAGAGGAGAAAAAACCAATTCGGGTGCAGATTGAGCTTAACTCTGCTATAATCTAAAGTGGACCATGGTACTGCTAATTGTCCATGTAATATGGAAAACCAGTCCGTTTGGAGGGAAAAGGAACAAATGTCTATTGTGGTTGAAAATACCATCTTGGATGAAGCTCAAAAGGTTGATAATGAAGGGGGAGCTTTTGTTAAAAGTATGGTTATGGATACCTCTTTCAAGGGATTTGGATTGGACAGAGGGACTTGCTTGTGGTCTTGTGTATTGTGCAAAAAAAAGAAATCTAGGATAGAAGGACTGTATGGTCAAACAATAATCATTGTAATATTTTGGCTTTAAACCATTGGGTTGGTAGTTTAATTGGGTTAGTTGTTTTTTATTTTTTGTGGTCTCATGGTTGTTCTTCTTGGTTGTTTTTTCTGTTTTGTTGTATTTATGCTTATCTTTGTGGTTGTACAAGGGTTGGGACCCTTTCAAAATTCCTATTTTACCTTCAAAACATTGTAGAGGAGAAAAATATACATCTTAACTTCTTCTTCTTTTTTAATTTTAGATTTTCATGTAGAAAGATTTAATTATAGTGACAATAAGAAGTGAAATATATTGACGTGAGTATGTTAACAAAATGTATATTCAATTCTTAAGTGAAATAAAAATATAAGATAAATTTTAAATAATTCTAAGTAAAGTATAATAAATTTTAAAAGTAAAATAACTCTTTAATAAATAAAATTACTCTCAAGTAAATAAAAATAGTTTTTCAAGTAAATAGTATAAAGTAACTTATATTAAATAGAAACACTTGTAAGTAAATAAGATAATTACCACATAAATAGAGAGAGGGATCTAAATGCATTTTTTATTAGAGTTTTTGTCTTTGCTTGGCTTCTTTTGTCATCCCTATGTCACACCATGCCGTTGGCACAAGAAAACTATTAACCTTCCACATTCATTTTGACTTTTTTTAGGTTGTCCTTTATATGGTCTTAAGTTGTTTCAACCAAATAGTTTTCATTGGCGTTGATGGTTTGACAACTCTCAACAACGGCTCTATCAAACAAGTGACCCTAGAAGTTTGTGCCCAAAGTCTTCCATGAGATAAGAATTATGTTCTTCTAAGATGGATGTTGTTTTACCAATCCTTGAGTTTGATAATAGTTGTAAATGGTTAGAACACTTTATTTTGATTGGTTATTTTGTTGCGAGAACTCTCCTAGAAAGCATACTTAGAGAGTGAGTCAACAAATATTGGGCCACACATGGGATCTAGTTTGCAGTAGCTCATAACCTTACTAAGGGTTTTTCTTTCGTTTTGCTAAAGCCAGTCATATAAAGGCTATCCTTAAACATGGCTTGTGTATGTCTATGTGTCTCTCTTGGTTTTCCAACCTTGGACTAAAAAAAATTAGTCTGAAATGAAAAGATCATTCATGTTCTTATTTGGTTAGAATTCCTAGGGTTGCCTTTACCTTGTTATAATTTCTTGACCATTATTGTCTCCTCACTTGGCAAGGTCATTTATGGTGAGCTTAACAAAAAAAAATTAATCATTATCAAAAGTGTGTGTGTGTGTGTAGGGATTGATCTCTCTAAGAATCTAAAAGAGTTTGTGGACATCCAAATTGGTCATTTGCATCACACCAAATGTGTTCTTTACCTCAACCTACCAAATACTTATTTTCAATGTCAATCATCTAATCATAAAATTAGGGATTTCCCTCTAGTCTCTCCTCACCGTAAGCTCTCTTCTCAACCCATTAAGGCTCTGCTATCAAAAAATGGTGAAATATGGACTACAATCAAGAAATGTAAAACATGAAATCCAAGTAATGACAGAACTCAAGCCAAACCTCCAACTAACATTGGTAACCCAACTACTAAGTCACAAACATGGGCATCTTCAAACCCTCAAGTAAAGAGGAAAGAAGAAACTCCCTCTAATGGTGAGTCTTCCACTTGACCTAAATTTTTAGAATGTCACAACTAACATAGATATAAAACTCATCTTATTAGATTTTATTTAATTAATATTGTATATGAAACATGTTTGTTTCTTCTTTTCCAATATAACTATGAACGTCATCTTAAATCCTCTAAATTAAACTTTATGATAGAATGTTAAACCTATATACAACTCATTTTATTAAATCATATTTAATTAACATTTATATACAAAATATGTATGAATACATTATTTAATATTAATCTTATATAATTTAAATGTATTAGTTAATTTAACTACTTGATTGATACAATTTAAGACCATATATTTTAAATTATTAAATCATCTTATTTTTATGACATAAATATAAAGAATATATAAATAAATAATCATTCTAACATTTTACATATTCATTCCAATTATATATTATTTAATTTATAAAATTAACTCCTTTTTAATATTTAAAAAAATATATATATCAATATTGAATTTCTCATACATTGCTACCATCTAAGCTTCATTTACTGAAAGAACTTTAACAGACTTTTAAAAAGACTATTGAGAATCTTGACAAAGACATGGAGGAGGAGGAAAGGTATACCAGATCGTTAGCTCTGAGGCTTTCTAAGAAGATTGCAGACCTCCAACTCCTCTAAACAAGAGATCTAAAAGATTTAAATATATTCTCTTTATGGATGAGAAAAAGTAGCAAATCGGATTTTATATCATTCATGAATTCGTTTTGTTATTCAATACAAAAATAGTTATGTGAGTGTTCTTTTTTATTCATGAATGAAAAAAATAGCAAATCAGATTTTATATCATTCATGAATTCGTTGTGTTATTCAATATAAAAATAGAGTGTCACACATAACGTCCATGTAAATTTAAATCTATTGATCATCTAAAAACCTTATATTAAGAAAATCTTTAAATTTATCAATTGATAAATTTACAAATTTTCTAAATGCCTGAAATCACAAGTGGACATGAATCTGAATGCAGAAGCTCTATACAATTCCCCCTTGGCAGAAACCGAAGAACATAATCTTGATTTTCTCTAACACTACCATATAGCCAGCAAAGTAATTCGTCACCAAAATTCATGCAAACACCACCCAGCCAATAATTCTGATGCTTCGCATATTGCCTTAGCTCTTCACCTCCAAAAGTTTTAGTGAAAAGCAGTGTACCTTCATCATTCAAAAATCCAGTCACAATGCTAGGAATTCCACTTATAAATGATTGAATCCAGTACTTCAATGAATCATTCTTGTAAAAATGCTCTAAAATTCCATCATCAGTTACCCCACTGCCAGTTTTCAGATCAACATAATATCTTGTGCCATCACTGCTGTCGATGTCATAGGAGTCCATTTGAGCACCCATGATAATCCTATGAGCACCCAGTTTTGTTCTAATCACAGCACAATATTCAACATTGGAATCTATTCCATGGTGCCCACCTTCATTTGGATATTCTGTAGCAAGCTTCTTAAAGTTATAGTCCCAATATGTTCTTTTGATGTCCATTTGTGTACTTATCCCCCTTGCAGAATCCTTAGCCAAATCAACTATATAAACAGTGCCTTTCCTCATATGTACACCCATTTCCCATTCATCTGACATATTGTAGGGAGTTTCTAAGATCTTGTGTAGGCAGCTTCTAGCAGTCACATAATGAATATCACCCAGAGGTATGTTATTATTTCTTATGCAACCAAGCATATCACCAAATGATTCCATGTCTTTATCATCTCGTTCCTTAACAAATGTCTCAAAGCCTTCATTGAGGTCTGCTCCTGCTGATTCTTGTCCTCCTACAAGTAATATAGTGCTCCTAAAAGGCCTCAAGCACCTATCATCATAATAAACATTCCCATCTGCAGTTCTGCTGTAATTGGCTATCACTATAGGTTGTTGGAAAGCAGCACAAGGCTTAGCTGATAGAGTTCTGATTTGATCATTGGGTATCTTCAGTTCAGCAACAAGCCCTTTTGGGAGTTGGAATTTATCACCAGAGCTGCTGGCACCATGCCTATCATAGAAAGACTGCCCCCTTACATTGGTGGGCTGGTGTGAAATTGAAGGATAAATAGGTTTGGGAAAAGAGCTATCAGCCAATGTATTATGGTACTCTTCATCATCTGAGCAGAAGAGATCATCTATCTCTGTTTCTGCTTCATCCGCTTTCATCATATTATCTGTTTCTTCTTCCTCACCAGTACTAAAATCATTCCCACTCCTGGTCTCATTCTCTCCATCACTCCTGGTATCATTCCCACCATCACTTCCACTTGTGTCACCACTAATATTTGATTTGTAGCCTTCTGATGATGAAGATGATTGCTTGTCACCTTTAGAAGATGATGCTTCTGATGCTGATTCATGACCACTTGTGGTAGATTTTTCAGATTGTGATGATGATGAGGAGCTTGATGATGATGATGATGACTGATCTCCAAATATCTCATCCATGTTAATGTTGTTCGAGGAATTGGTAGCCTAAATAGGGAATGGAAGCGAAAATGAAGTAATCCTATTTCTTTCAAATAATTCAAAAGTTGAGGCCCAATGCATGAATTTGTTTTTGGGCAATTCAGAAGAAGAATGGCAGTCTACCAAGACCAGACTTCCAAGTTTTCAGCCTAAAACTTTCTGATGTGTCCCTTTATAATCAGATATACCCAACTTACAGAATTTGAAGGTAAAGCAACGTATTTTGAAGATTGTAGAACTTGACATTTCTACTGATTCTTGTTTTAAATCTTACAAGGAGGAGGAAAAGAAGGTTGTGAGTATAAAAACATGTTTTTTCATGAAAGGTTGTGTCTTTTATACTCTTTATCACAGATTCAACATAATTAAATTTAATTTGGATTGAGAAAATATAAGCAAACATTGTTTAGATTTTAGCTTCTTCACTTTCGTAAGGGGAGGAATTTAGATTTTGAGAAATACTCCCGCTTGCTTAATAATTTGACCCTATGAATTTTATGGAAGCTAGAGAAATGTATGCAACAATTTTTATTTTATTTTTAAATTATTTTTTATATTTATATTAAGCTTGTAAATGTTGAAAAGTATATATGAGAATGTTTATAATAAAAAGGTCTTTGGTTATCATTTATAGTGTAGTGAAATAAAAGTGGCTATCAATTTGTCCAAATAACATAAATAGTAGCATCCAGAAGTAGAGAATGAGGATCATTGTACCATAGAACAATCTATTAGAAAGGTTCATCGGGTAGAGGATAAGAATGACTTTTGGATAGCTAGAGGGACAAGAACACCCTACAAAAGTAGTGGTGTCATCATTGTAGCGTTGCTCCATTTTATATATGCTAGATGTCTTTCTTCAATCATCTCTTTGCATTTGAACAATGAAATTTCTACATGTACTATATTGCAATGATTCAAGTGTGTATAATAGTTGGGAACATTCTCAACAACAATGTTTCCAACCTATCCTTAAATTTCTCACTAATTCTTGGAGCATACAAAGCTTGAGCACCTCTAAAATGATTTTTCTTCCAATCTTGGAAAATCCAACCTTTAATATCAACATGTTGATTCACATTAAATATGTTATTAGATCTTATTGATTATTCTTAATAAAAAATAATAATAATAGGAAAGTGACACCAACAACCATGTCTAAGGAGATTTCTACTAGGTCAACTACTCTTACCATTTCTTTGCTTCTTAGTGCAATCATAATGATCCAAGTCCACATAGATCTATAGTCATGAAACTTATTTTACACCAATATCAAGCATGAAAGTTTTGATTAGGTTTAACGAGAGAGGGCCCAAACTTGATACAAAATAGTCATTGAGACAAGGAGGACAAATTTCACTAGAATTGAGACTTAGAAAGACCAACAATTTTTTTTTCCAAAGCATAGAACCAAAAAGAAACAAGAAATAAGAGTCCCAACCCTATATAATCTTCTTCATTTTTTTGTTTCTTGACTCTACCTATCCATTCCCCTATAGGTGATATGGGGATGAATGGGAGACTGTAATTCCATTCTCATAACAAAGGTTAATAAATTGAATTAATCTAAAACACATTACACCATTAGCTATGATTTTTTTGACACACCAAACCTAGTTATAATGTGATCAATAATGAAATATAATACTATTTTACTTGTATCTCTCTTTCTAGGAATTGTTTCCACCCATTTTATAAAATCATTGTAGCTACAAGAATCCACTTGAAGCCTTCATTTAAATTCTTAGTGATATCACTAATGAAGTCATTACCCCACTATTAAAAAGGGGTTTCCAAAATCAAGGGCCTTAAAGGTAAGGATCTAGATCTCTTAATCTTTCCTAAGAAATGTTGACAAGCATCACATTTTGTTACCAAATTATGCACATCAATAAATAGGGATGGCCACCAATAACCAGCTTTCACAATTCATTGGGTTGTAGCTTAGCCATGAAATACCAACCACACACACCATTGTGCACCTTAGATAGCATTTGTTTAGCATTTTTTCCATTTAGGAATCACAAAAGGAAACCATCCCTTTTCCTCCACATTAGGTTTTCCATCAATCAAATTTTATTTTTATTCCTATAATTTCAAGGTTCTTCTTTATTTTTTATCATATCTTCTATAAATTTCATGTGGTGTAAATAATAAATAATGCCCCAATAATAAGAGAATTAATGCAATTTGTACTATTTCTTCTTATCATCTTTAGTACCACCTAATTTACATTAATTGCCTTTAGGTTTGATTCTACCATCAACCAAGCTAAACAGTATCAATAGAACTAGATTTCATTTACATGGAAATCAAAGATTACATCCATGCAATAGACATACTTAATAATCCATAACTAGAACTACAATGACACACATAGAACAAAGGAATGAACATTATAGAGAATTTATAATGTACTAAATGTTGTCACACATACATCAAATCCTTGTTACATTTATGCCAACAAATGTGACAAGAGGAAATGCATAATTGTGATTAGAATATTCCCTTGAATAATTACAAATAGTCATAGAGACATAATATTATCAAAAGATATGCATTTCAATAACCTTCATTCACTTTACAAAATTTATTCCTTTGTTTACATCTTATACTAGAAAATTTTGTTGTCCTATAATTAACTACATACATTCCCAAACTAGGAAATTAGCTCAATGACCAACCATTTGAATGAAAAAACTTGTATTTATAGATCTTCAACTTAGGTTCCCAACTTGATCAAAAAACTCAAAGAAGAAGAGGAAATATTGGACTTGACATGTGGGAATCATCTAAACCATAGATGTAGCTTGGGAGTCATCTAAATTCATGGCACCTTGAAAATCAATGGTAGAGATCACTTGCACAAGATGAAGAGGGTGGATATAACTCTAGTGATCACATTAATGGCACCATGGTTGCCCTTGTTATTCATCATTAAATTTGTATTTCAAAATATGCCCAACAATTGAAATAATGAATTTTTAGGTAGGAATGGATGAGTTGGTGGCTGTAGGGTCAAATTTGGTATAATGGCATCATGGGAAATCAATGGAGATAGGTAAGACCAATTTTTTGAGGTTCTTATGTCAAAATACATCTTTTGATAGGTTTTTAGGTTTAGGAGGGACCTTGGAACCAAGTCCAAAAGTGCAGAGTGAGTTTGAAGATCTGGTGGAAGAAAAGTGTATATTAATTGGGGAAGCAATGGGTTTGGGAGTGGAGGTTTGAGAGGGATTAGCACCAAGGAGTTAAGGTTGGGTGTTATGTCCTAAGAGAAAATAGAAATAGGTGGAATATTTGAGAGAAGATTCAAGTCATGATCCTAGGGATGGAATGAGAATTGGGACAAGAGGGATTAGAAGAAAGTCGGGTTCAACGATTAGGTCTAGAGAAGGAGTCAAAGGGACTATGGATTGGTAATTGGGATAGTGGAGATCAAGTCCTGGGAGGAATCTAGGATCATGGTGCAAATAATTAAAGGGATTAGGGCATATGGTGGACCTAGCACCAATAAATCGGTGCCAAGGTCTAGGGTCCTCATGAATGTCTGCTTTTTAGGGGACAAAGGATAAAGAGGGTTAGGATAAAGGGTCCTAGAGTTTCAAGGAATTTTAGAACTCTAGGATAGAAGAGGTAGTAGGGACTGGGGAATTGTGGGGAATGGAGCCTTTGGAACTTAGTTGTTTGGTCTTAATTTCTCTTGGGGTTCCATACTCAATGGAAGGAACGTGAAGGAGGGTGGGGGTGTGGGATTTTGTGGTGGTGATATAGGATAAATGAATCCATAAGGATTAGATTGTTATATGAACCTAGAACCGAAGGACTTGGTTCCAAGTTCAAAAGTCCAACCATAGGTCATGGCTTAGTGGAGAAAAGAATAAATAATGGAAGTGGGAGGTAAGGTCTTGGGGAAAATTAGAACCTCAATACCTAGTGTAGAAGTGTGCAAGTGCCACGAAGGTTTGGGAACCAACCAATGAAGGAACACGTGCCACTAGCATGACACAAAAAAATTTGACCAATCCAAATTGTTTACTAAGGATTTTAGGATCAAGACACACTAAAAGAACATCCTTACACAAAAAAATAATGGGAACTCACTTAGCAAATTTATCAGAATGGTTATTAATGGGGGATAAAATAGGGTCAAGTCACACAAAGGGTATGGGACTCAAGCAATATTTGACACTACTAAATTGAGTCCCAACATGATTATTAACACAAAGGAAGGTTTTATTATTACTATTAATAATTAAACTAACATGCTATATACACATATTAATTATATAACATAATATTTGAAAATTTTCCAAAATAACAAGCCAACCACTAAGTAGTTCTCAATTATAGCCTAGTGCCTTTAGCATGTTAGTAATTGACTCATAACTATTGCTTTGAAAAATGTATCAAAAGTCTACTCAAGGGACAAGGAAATGACATATATCAATGTAGGTAGTATTATTATAAAATAAGTATTCTAATCTAGTTTCAATATTATAGGTATTATTATAAACTAAGGATTCTAATCTAGTTTCAATATTATAGGTATTCATATAAAATCTCATAACCACAAATTTGGTGCTAAAAATTTATTATTTTTTAATTATTCTTTGATGGAAATCTAATATCCTAGAATATGATATTGTAAATAACAATTTTCAGATTTTTTAAAATTTCCATCTAGGGAATCAAGAAATAAACAGTAGAAATGATATAATAATGGGAATCACTTTGTTTAAGGGGTAAGAGGAAAACATTCAAGTAAGCTACAATAAGAAACAAAAAATAACTATAGAGACCTAGGTCAGGGTCTTTATTTTGCTCCTTTGAATAGGTTTATTAATTAGATTTTAGATTGAACTTTGAAAGGTAACCCAAGTAAAGTAGATGGAAGGTTGAAAATGATATATTGTAATGGTAGTTTATTGTATAGTGAGTCTTTATTATTTAACAATAAAAATAATAATGAGGTTGAATGGGAGACATTAATGATCTAGGAATGGGTATTGTCATATCTCTAAATTAGAAGCATGTTCTTGTAGATGGAGACTCCCTAATAGTGATAAATTCTCTAACAAATAAGTTTTAGTCTTAATTGGTGATTTAATCATTTTGTGGAAGAAGTTCATAAATTAAAAGAGAATTTCTCTATATTTGGTTTTGGTCACTATTAAAGAAGTGCAAGTGCAATGTATCTAATTATTTACCTAATGTGAAAATGGATCAAGAACCTCTTACAACTAATTATAGTCATTGATGAGTCCAATTTATGACTCAATTTTGATAGAAGTTTATTGTCTATTTTATATTGTTGTCATAGACTTTGATACTTGGATGCTAACCTTTTTATAATATTTCCTCAAAACCATAGACATTGGGCCTAAGCTTATTTTTGTGATCTTTAATGACATTGACATGCTATATGAACTATCTGTGTTGATTTTACATGTGGATTAATGAATGCTACTTTAAGATAGTTATGGATATGCAATTGTTGTGTGTACTAATATTGTTTTGTAGATATAATTAGTAGCCTACAAAAGTGAAGAAGATTCTACCAATTGGTCATTCACCATAACGATCAACAAGGTAATCACTCGAAGGTCAATGGAGGGAAGACTCTCAATGTTGGGAGATTCCTCATTCGAATCAAAATTGTAACTTCCTTGTAAATGTTCTTAATTGTCTATTGAGTGAATATAGGCATTACTGTTGTGCTAAATCTGTGTTAAGGAAAACATGCATGACCAGATTTCATGTGTAACCACCTCTCCACTTTCCATGCTTTCCCTAAAGTGGTGTCCTCCTAATCTATTGGAGTTGACCACCTTGCTAGGTGATTAGTTAGTAGATTTTCTTCCTATAAATAAGACTTAGATGCTCCTTCAAAATGGGTTGCTTAATCTGATGATGTACTCACATTCAGAGTTATGTTGCTCCATTGTATTGTTGTTTTCCAGTGAATAAAATGAAGTTATAAGTTCATGCATCTGATTTTACTTTATCTTAAAGCTTAGTCATTACTTTATGTTCAGTAATTAGTTTAGAATCTAGCATTGACTATTCCTGCAACCACTAGAATTCCATTTTGTGATTGTTTCTGCAGCCAAAGCAGAAAGAGTAGTTTCCTGTTTGTTTGTTCAAATTTTCATTTTTGTCATACATTTTAGCTTAGTATAGTTGTTGGTTGATGCTCAATGCTCAATTCTTATGTTATTTATTTCCAAGCAATCTACTTTCAATATTTTTTATTTCTTATTTGTAGGATGAATATGGCTACCTTGGATCCTTAGTGTACATACTGTGCTGACCCATTTCAAGTTCACATCCCTAGATTGACAAGTTAAATGCACCTTCATGATGATTGAGATAGCTATTCAGGTTAGATGTCCAATCTTTGAATCATAGTTATAAGGGCTTAGTTATTAGATCATTGTAGGAGGCCAACATTTTTGGTGTCACTGCTAGGGATGGTGTCAAACTAGGGAGCTCTTTGGATTCATTGATAGTTTTTCTTGTTGTAGTATTTCTGAAAGTTTGTTCTTTGTATAACCCTCATTTAGGGAAGTAATGATCCACCATTCTTTTTCCAATTCTTTGTGTGAGTTGGTTGATAGTGAGTTGATACCATATGCATAGAGGAAGGAGGAGAGATGCTCATGGGAGATTCCTTCCTAATAATCTTGATCCATTCCAATTAGTTGAGTATGAGAACCTATCAAGAGAAGAAGAAGAAGAAGAAGATCCACACCCCTTTGCTGATGCATTTCCTGATCTGACCAGCTTTGAAGTTTCCTTTGAAGACCAAAATCTGATTGAGAACCCCTTTGCTTTAGAACTACACCAGGCAGGCATGGGTGATTCAAATAGAAACAGACCTAACCAACCAACTTTTCCTTTCCCCTTTGCTCATTAGAATGAATTTGACAACCTCAAAAATATCCCTACTTCAATCCTTCCTAAGTTTTATGGACTTTTCACAGAAGATCCTAATATTTTCTTGTTCGAGTTTGACATACTCTATAGGAGTTATGACTACACCATTGATGCCCATAGGCTTAAGATATTTCCTACCACGTGAAAGAAGTTGCATTAAGATGGTTTGTGAACCTAGGTAGAAATACTATGGAGACTTGGGAGGACATGTAGACAAATTTCCTTGAGAAATACAAGGAGTATTGCAGGGGCAGTGACATGAGAGGGGATGACATTTTTAGGATGCAACAAAAGGAAGATGAGAGGCTGGAGGATTACATTGCAAGGTTTTTGTTTTGTTTGCAGAAATATCCACACCATACACTCAATGAAGAATCACAAAAGCTACTTTTCCTAAGAGGAATTAATGATAGTTGGACTAATTCCTTGGACTTGTGGGAGGAGGAGATATCTTTCAAGTTCCTTGGGAGGATATCAAGAAGATATGTTAGAACTACTCTAGGGAAGCTTCAAAGAAAGGGAGAGTTTACCAATATTCTATGGGTAAGTCATCTACTAGTGGAGTTTCAAGAATGGAGATTACTCACTTGCTGGCAGACTTCAAGCAAGACATTATAAAAAATTTGGCTACTCAGCTAGATACACTTCAGGCCAAAAAGAAACAAGAGGCAAAGATAATGTTGGAAAAATATTGCCATCATTGCAGACAAAAGAAGAAGGATTGCATATGTAAGATGGTAGCCAATATTGAAAGTAAGTAGATTCCACCTAAGTTCAAGCCAATCCAAGTTGAAGAAGATCAAGTCTACTATGTTGCACAAAGGAGGCCATGGGCTCCAAGACAAGGTATGCCACTAGATCCACTCTCTCTTGTTGGGTCATATTTTAATTTGTATTCATCTAGTAACCAATGGTAGTCCCCATATCCATCCAATTATGGAGGATATCCACCACATCCTTGGAGTAACCCTCCAAATACCTGGCCTAATTACCAAAACTCTCCACCCCAATGGCAGCAACCTCAGGAGAATTGGCAGCAATTTCAAGGAAATTGACAATCACCTCTAGGAAATTGGTAACAAACAAATCAACGGAGGGGAGGACAACAATGGCCAAACCAAACAAATAGCTACATGTAGCCACCTTCTCGGCCCCAACAACCTGCTATAATGCCTCATCCTAGTAGCTCAAGTTCAAATGTACCTAAACCTACTTAGCTACCAACTCATCCCATACCCAACCCTAATAACAAACCACAATAGCAACTAGTATACTCTATTGATCCAAATCAATTCCCTACATATGTTGTGAGTGTAAGTGCCATCCACTTGCATTCAAGAACTACTTTACCAGCTCCTTCCACACCCATTATCATTGAGCTTCCTATGGAAGAATAGGAGCCTCTTAATACCCCCATTCAACCAAGTGTACCTCAGAATCTTGAACCAGCCTTAGTCAAGAAGACTGAAAAAGAACCACCATTTCCCTAGAGGTTGGAAACCGTGAAACAAAAGGAAGAGAAGGAGGACACAAATTTTGACATTTTAAATTAGTTGAAGCATATATATGTGTCCAGATACCTCTATTTCAAGCCATAAAAGATGTTCCAATCTATGGCAAGGCAATCAAGGAAGCATGCATTAGGAAGCCATGCAGGAAGAAGAAAGACCCCACTACAGTTCATGTGGTGGGATAGCTAGCTAGCATCATGCATGGAAAAGTGACTATTCCCAAATATAATGATCTAGGGAGCCTTGTTGTAGGAGTTGTCATAAATGGGGTTCAAATAAGAAATGCTCTAATTGATTTGGGAGTAGCAATAAATGTAATGACCTGTAAGGAAAGCTTAGGTGTAGAAAAAACTCTCCTAACGTCAAAACCTCACAGAAGAATGCAGAGGTGACTTTAAATTTTCAATTACAGTCCAATTAAGATACACTCGAAAGGATTAACAGAATAGAGAAATGAACATACACAATTTGAACACCAGATTTACGTGGGAAAACCCTTATGGGAGAAAAACCCACCACACCAAGAAAAGCCACTTTGTATTACATTAAAGAAAATTACATACAGAGTTCAGACTTAACTTTCTGATGTCAATTTACAGCAACATAATTTCCTTGATCAACCTTGTACAGAACATCCTAGTTACAATGCTCTTTGAATTGAATTCATACACACTGATCACACATCGAACTGTTCACCAAACCGATCATCATCTTCAATTACAGAGTATATCCATGTCATTCATGGTCTATTGATCTTCCTCATTGGAACGGCCACAACAGTCCAACTACTAGCGATTCACATTCCACTTCTTTGATTGGTCGAAAACAAACCACGTAGGATAGACATTTGGTCAAGGCATTCAAATAGTATTGCATGTCGGTGAGACACTAGGCCGTGTCTCCCCGATGCCACAATGCCTGACCATTGTTATCGGCCAAAGTCACCACCATCGGCAAGAGTCATATTGAGTTCAAAATTGTCACCTAGACTCACTCTATTGCTAACACATCATATTGATATCCACTATAGAACCATCGCTGTCGCTAAGACTTCACACCAATGTTCAACTCATGTAGCTCTATTGGTAAGACCGTTTCTATCGGCGAGACATCATACCAAATACAGAACAGTTAGAGAGACCACCGCTATCGCCAAGAGGTCATATCGAATGTACCAGCCTGTTAGCAAGAGAAACACCATTTCCAAGAGTTCATACCGAAGTTATATACCCATCAGCGAGACCACAACCATCGATACGAGATCATACCAAGTGCAATTTTTTAGGCGAGACCACAACCATCGCTTAGACTCTTATCGAGCCTTCATGTCACCTTGAATGATGTCGAGTGTATAACCGTCGGTGAGACATATCTTCTCGGAATGAGTCATTCTGAAAGTTCACATCTCTCCCCGATGCCACTCGTCGTCGAGAGTCTCCCTGATATCCAATAGAAACCAAACTGTCGGCAAGAGATCTCCCCAGGCGGAAAGAGTTAGATCTTTCATAGCAATTGACATGTCTTGTCGATAACTCCCATTGGCAAGACAGAAACGTCTTGGCGACCTAAGCATTTCAAATTATTAGAACACAGCTGCTAGTTGGTAAGACTTCTAGAGGGTCTCACCAACTTTTCTCTTTCAAGAGTTTCATGCCAGTAATATTGAGGCACGTTTTCCAACAATCTCCCACTTGATGAAGATCTTACTAACACCTCCAGAGCACAACAAAACTACTAAAATTCATGGGCACTAAGGCCCATCGAATTGATACACCACCTGAACTTGGCTGTGCTCATTGGCTTCGTCAATGCATCTGCAACATTTTCCAAAGTATCCACTTTTTCTAAAAATACCTTTCCATCCTCCACCATATCTCATACAAAATGATACTGCACATCAATATGTTTCGTCCTGGCATGGAAAGTAGGATTTTTTTCCAAACAAATAGCACTCTGATTGTCACAGTAAATTGTTATTTTCCTTGCATCAAAACCAATGTTAGAACACAAATGTTTTAACCAGATTGCTTCTTTACAGGTGTGTGTTGCTGCCATGTATTTTGCCTCTGTAGTGGACAAAGTGACTACAGCCTACCGCTTACTCATCCAACTAACTACACCACCATTCATCATGAAAATATATCCATTGGTGGATCTTCTGTTGTCAATGTCCCCTGCCCAATCATAATCCACATAGCCTCAAATGTTGAGAGTCCTCTATGATTCAACCAAATTCCCATGGTAACACAAAGCATATTATGAAGTTCCCTTCAGATATCTAAACACTCTTTTCATAGCATCCCAATGTGTCCTTCTAGGATTTTCCATAAAATGACTAAGTACTCCCATTGCTTGGGCAATGTCTGGCCTTGTACATACCATTGCATACATTAAACTGCCAACTACACTAGCATAAGGCACTCTGGTCATGTCCTCTATCTCAGTAGGAGATTTTGGATAGTCTTCAATAGATAGCTTTGTTCCCTGCAAAACTGGAACAACTAGTTGCTTGCAGTCATTCATACAAAATATCTCCAGAACAGTATTAATATACTTACTTTATCTGAGCCAAAGTTTTCTACTCTTCTTGTCCCTGGTTATTTCCATTCCCAGAATATACCTAGCTGCACCAAGATCTTTCATTTCAAACTTTGCAGAAAAATGAGACTTAAGATCAGAAATCATTAACTTACTATTGCCTATGAACAACATATCATCAACATAGAGAGCAATAATAAGAACATGATCATTTTTAGCTTTGTATTAAACATAATGATCAGATTTTGATCTTACAAATCCCAATGACAAAACAAAAGTGTCAAATTTCCGGTACCACATCCTAGGAGACTGTTTTAATCCATATAGATATTTTTTCAACTTGCAAAACTAGTTTTTCTTTACCTTTTCCACAAAGTGCTTAGGCTGGGACATATAAATCTCTTCTTGAAGGTCACCATGAAGAAATGTTGTCTTCACATCCATCTATTCAACCTCTAAGTCATACGCTACTGCAAGTGACAAAAGAAATTTGATAGGTATCAGCTTAGCTACAAGAGAAAAAATTTCTCCATAATTAATTCCCTCTACTTGGGAATAACCCTTCACAACCAACCTTGCCTTATACTTTTCCACACTGTCATCTAGACCTATTTTCTTTTTGAATACCCATTTGTAGCCAACAGCTTTTCTTCCTTCAAGAAAAAGCACCAAACTCAAAGTATCATTCTTTTCTAATGATGCCATTTCTTCATTCATGGCTTCCAACCAAGAGTTTGAATCGGACATTCTAAATGCCTCTTTCACAGTCCTAGGCTCATCAATGCTAGAAATTAAAGCATAGGCACAAGTAGAATCTATCAAAGAAAATCCATACCTATTAGGTTGCTTTCTTTCATGTGTTGACCTCCTCACAGGCTGAGGTTGAAGTTGTTGTTCTTCTTCAAAACTCTCAGAACTACTTGAGCTCTCCTCAGTTTTAGGTACATTTTGAATTTTGAATTCCTCTTTATCTGGTGTCGGAGGAATTTCAACTACATCATTTTTTATTTTCTGACTTTTTCTTTGACTACAGATCCAAGGTAGAAGGCTTCAACTCATGAAAGATAACACTTCTGCTGTATAGAACCTTCTCTGTATCAGGATTCCAAAGCTTGTATATTTTTATGCCAGCACTAGAACCAATAAAAATATATTTAACAACCTTGTTTTCCAATTTAGATATTTTTTCATTCAACACATATGCATATGCCTCAAAACCAAAGACACAAATATGTCTTAGAGAGGGCTTCTTCCCAGACCATGCTTCTAAAGGTGTTTTCTCAACAAGAGTGGAATTAGGAGAATGGTTTATCAAGTAACATGTTGTTGCAACTACCTCAACCTAGAACTTCTCCTCCAAGCTAGCATTGCTTAGCATACTTCGTGCTCTTTCCATCACTGTCTTGTTGAACCTTTCTGCAACTCCATTTTGTTGCGGAGTGTAAGCTATAGTTTTATGTCTTTTAATCCCATGATCTTTACAATACCTCCCGAACTCATTAGAACAAAACTCACCGCCATTCTAAGTCCTTAAACATTTTATTTTTCTTCTAGTCTGATTTTCCACAAGGTTTTTAAATTCCTTAAAACAACTGAACACTTCTGTTTTACTTTTCAAAAAATAAACAAATGCCCTTCTTGAATAATCATCAATGAACAATACATAATATCTTGATTTAGACAAAGAATGAACATTTACTGGACCAAAAAAATTAGAATGTATGTAATCAAGTAAACCGAAAGATTTGTGAGGACTAGAGTAAAATGAAACACGGTGTTGTTTACCATATATACAATGTTCACAAAGTTCGAATTCAAGGTTACAATCATCAATCCCTTCAACTAGGTTTTTTATTCTTCAAGGTTTTTAAACCTTTTTCACTAATGTGGCCTAGCCTATGATGCCAGAGCATAGTCTTTTTTGTTGGAAGTTTAACTTCCATAGAGTTTGCACTATCAGGACCTTTTACCTCATTTTCTCCATGAGTAGCCTTCTGTGACTTTGCAGAGACACTATTGCATTGCACATGTGCATCCAGCTTATACAAGGTACCAATACGAGCACCCTTTGCTAGCACCATTGAGCCTCTAGTCTTCTTGTAGCCATTTCCAGAGAAAGTGACTTGCACTCCAACATTGTTTAGCTTACTAACAAAAAGTAGATTTTGAGCCAGACCTGGTATATGCATTACATCATTAATTCCCTTTACTCTTCCATCAGGGAACTGAATTCTAACTCTTCCACGGCCAACTATTTCCAAAGATGAATCACTTGCCAAATACACCCTTCTACCATCATATTTTTCATACTTAGTGAACCAGTCTCTATGAGATGCCATGTGGAAAGATGCTCTAGAATCAATCAGCCAGACATCATCTGATGCCTATGTAGCCAAAGCTGCAATAAAGGCATATGCATCACTCTGAGAAGAATCATTATCAGTAGAATACTTCTTCTTCTTCTTTTTATCCTCTTTACAATCCTTTCATACATGAATAGGTTGCCCAAAATTCCAACACTTCACCTTTGACTTCTTGCCAGGAGACTTTGATCTCCCTTCTAATTTTGATTTGGGCTTCTTGTCCTTCTTCTTGCCTTTTTCTTTTGATTTGCCTCTAACAGCAAGAGCCTCCTTCGCCATCTCAATAGATTTTCTTCTCATCTCTTCTGATAACAAAGAAGCAACAACATCTTCCATCTTAAAAGTGGATGTCATACTCCCAATAGCCATCACCAAGTGATCCCAAGGATCTGGCAAAGAACATAATAACAACACACATCGATCTTCTTCATCAATCTTCACACCCACATATGCTAACTGAGCAATCATCATGTCGAAATCATTCAAGTGATCAGTAACAGATGCTCCTTGCATTTTCAAAGAGTACAACTTCTTCCTCAAGAACAACTTATTCACCAAGGACTTGCCCTGATAAATAGCTCCCAGTCTTTTCCACAAAGAAGATGCAGTCTTTTCTTCATGAACATTAAGAAGAATAGAGTTTTCTAAACAAAGCCTTATCAACCCCTTTTATTTTTGATTTGCAAGGTCCCAATCCTCTTTCTTCATGCCTGTAGGCTTTGTTCTAGACACAGCAAGCCAAAGATCACAATCAACCAACAGATCTTCCATTTTGAGTTTCCACAACTCAAAATTATTGCCATTAAATTTCTCAATTTCAATCTTTCTTGATGTGCTTGCCATCTTAATTTGTAATTTGAATTACCAGACTTCTACAAGACTCCCACTTAAAAGAATTGACTCAAAAAACTGAACGTACCCACAAGGATAACACAACTGGCTAGGCTCTGATACCACTTGTAAGGAAAGCTTAGGTGCAAAACAAACTCTCCTAACATCAAAACCTCAGGGAAGAATGTAGAGGTGACTTTAAATTTTCAATTACAGTCCAATTAAGATACAATCCAAAGGATTAATAGAATCGAGAAATGAACATACACAATTTGAACACTAGATTTACGTGGGAAAACCCAAGCCTCTTTGTATTATAGTAAAGAAAATTACATATAGAGTTTAGACTTAACTTTTTGATGTCAATTTACAGTAGCATAATTTCCTTGATCAACCTTGTACAGAACATCCCAGTTACAATGCTCTTTGAATTGAATTCATACACACTGATCACACATCGAACTATTCACCGAATCGATCATCATCTTCGATTACAGAGTATATCCATGTCATTCATCGTCTGTTGATCTTCCTCACAGGAACGGCTACAATAGTCCAACTGCTAGCAGTTCACATTTCGCTTCTTTGATTGGTCAAAAACAAACCACGCAGGATAGAAATACGGTCAAGGCATTCAAATAGTATCGCATGTCAGTGAGACACTAGGCCATGTTTCCCGATGCCACAATGCCCGACTGTTGTTGTCGGCCAAAGTCACCACCATCGGCAAGAGTCATATCGAGTTCAAAACTGTCACCCAAACTCACTCTATTGCTAAGACATCATATTGATATCCATTGCAGAACCATCGACCAGACCATCACTGTCGCTAAGACTTCACACCGATGTTCAACTCATGTAGCTCTATCGGCAAGACCATCGCTATCGGCGAGACATCATACCGAATACAGAACAGTCAGAGAGACCATTGTTATCACCAAGAGGTCATATCAAATTCACCAGCCTATCAGCGAGAGAAACACCATCGCCAAGAGTTCATACCAAAGTTATATACCCATCAGCGAGACCACAACCATCGGCAAGAGATCATACAGAGTGCAAACCTTTCGGCGAGACTATAGCCATCGCTTAGAATCTTATCAAGCCTTCATGTCTCCCCAATGAATTTGAGTGTATAACCATTGGTGAGACATATCTTGTCAAAATGAGTCATTCTGAAAGTTCACATCTCTCCCTGATGCCACTCGTCGCCAAGAGTCTCCCTGATATCCAATAGAAACCAAACCGTCGGCAAGAGATCTCCCCAGGCGGAAAGAGTTAGATCTTTCACAACGATCGACATGTCTTGTTGATGACTCCCATTGGCAAGACAAAAACAATGTCTCAGTGACTTGAGCATTTCAAATGATTAGAACACAGTTGCTAGTTGGTAAGACTTCTAGAGGGTCTCACCGACTTTGCTCTTTCAGGAGTTTCATGCCAGTAAGATTGAGGCATGTTTTCCAACATGACCAAGGATATCTTGTAGCAACTAAATGTTGCAAGCATGAGACCTACTCCTACTATCCTACAACTTGCTGATATTTCTACTATTAAACCTGATGGGATAGTAGAGGACCTTTTGGTAACTCTAGACTCATGGGAATACCCAACATATTTCATGATTCTTTCTCCTAAAGTTACACTAGGAGGGTAACCCATTATCATTGGAAGGCCATGGTTAGCAACAATAGATGTCTGTATTGGATGTAGGACAGGAGACATGACTATTTCTAATGGAAAGAGCACCAAAAATATTGTTTTCTACCCTCCAGCTTAGCCATCCCATGACATGGATAATCCTGTATGGCCACATGTTGGTGAAGAGGATGAGGAAGTTAATTATGTGGCATAGATGATGATGTCAGGTAGAAGATCTTTCATGCGGCTTCAAGAGGAAGATGAAGTATTGTCTAACATAATTCATAATCATTGTGAAATAGAGGAAGAATCATCCTCTCATCCTGTTGATCTAGTAAAGACACTTATGCTTGCTCTTCCTACAATAAAACTTTCTACAACAATAGGTATGTCTCATACATTGCTGCCACATGAAATCAAAGTACCAAGCATTAGTGAGGAAACTATGGTAGAGATAACTACACAAGTGCAAGTGTTCGAAGAAAAATATCTAAATATTAACACAAATTGAGTGAAGAAGAACAGTTGTCATTGACAAACTTACTAAGAACCCACTAGCATGCATTTGTGTGGGACTATCATGATATGAAGGGCTTGGACCCTAAGATTTGCACTCATAGGATTTACATCAGAGATGACTGTACCCCAGTGAGATAGCCACATAGAAGAATTAACCCTGCACCAAGAGAAATTGTAAAAGGGGAACTACAAAAATTGTTAGATGCAAGATTTATCTACCCCATTTCAAATACACAGTGAGTGTCTCCATTGGTGATTGTACCCAAAAAGGGAGGGAAGTGGTGAATTTTTTGTTGATTACAAAGAACTCAATGTTTCCACCAAAAAAATACCATTTTCCCTTACCTTTCATAGATCAAGTTTTGGATTCACGTGTAGGAAAGCAATACTTTTGTTTTCTAGACGGATTTAGTGGGTATAACTAGATCCAAATTGCACCTGAGGACCAGGAGAAGACCACCTTTACTTGTCCATGGGGGACCTATGCCTACTCAATACTTCCATTTGGCTTATGCAATGCACCTGCAACTTTTCAAAGGGCAACCATTAGCATATTTTCAAACATCTCTCATGATTGCATGGAAATTTATATGGATGAATTTACCACCTATGGTGTTGATTTCAATGAATCATTGGAGAATCTTAGGAGAGTCTTAAAAATATGTGAAGAACACAATATATCTCTAAATAGTGAAAAGTGCTTCATGATGATGCAAGAAGGTGTAGTCCTTGGCCACTACATCTTTCACAAAAGGAATTCAAGTAGATCCTACAAAGATTGAAGTGATCACTAACCTGCCTATACCTGCAAAAAAAAAAGTTGTTAGGAGTTTCATGGGCCATGTAGGCTACTATAGGTGTTTCATCAAGGATTTCAACAAAATAGCAACACCATTGTATGCTCTTCTCACTAAGGATGTTGAATTCCAGTGGATAGAAGATTGTGACAAGGCATTTTCTAATTTGAAGGCAGTATTGAATCATGCTTTTGTACTCAAAGGTTCTAATTGGGAGCTTTCTTTCCACATCCATACAGATGCATCAAACTATTCCATAGGAGCAGTCCTGGGACAAAAAGAAGGATTTATTGAAAATGTTATTTATTTTGTTAGCAAAAACTTGCAAGGAGCTGAATTCAACTATTCATTGACAGAAAAGGAAATGTTGGCTGTGATTTATGCCCTAAAAAAATTCAAACACTACATAACAGGCTACCAAATCTTTGTGCACATGGATCATGTAGCCATTAGGTATATCATGAATAAACCCTTGATATCAAGTAGGTTAGCAAGATGGTTATTGCTAATGCAGGATTTTGACATAACCATTGTAGATAAATGAGGGAAGGCCAATGTTGTTGCATAATTTCTTTCAAGGTTGACTATATCAGAAGATAATTAGGTCATAGATGACTCTTTCCTTGATAAGCACTTATTTTCCATCAGTGTGCAAACACCCTGGTATGTTGACATAGCTAACTATTTGGTCACAGGAAGAGTTCCTCCTCACTTCTATCCAAAAGAGAGAAGTGTGCTCATTGAAAAATCATTTCCTTTCTCATGGATTGCAAGATGTTTGTTTTACACTAGACCAGACCATATCATGAGGAGATGTGTGAGGGAAGATGAGACATATGATATTTGGCATGCATGCCACAATGAACCATGTGGAAGACATTTTGTAGCCAAGAGGATAGTGATGAAGATTCTAAATACAAGATACTACTAGCCAACACTCCACAAGGATGCAGGGAGATATACGAGAAAGTGTGATATATGCCAAAGGATGGGAAGGCCAACCAAATATGATGAGATGCCCCTTTACCCTCAAGTAGTAATCACTCCATTTGACAAGTGGGGATTAGATTTTGCAGGACCCATTGATCCTCCATCCAATGGTAAATCTTATATCTTAGTATGCACTGATTATGTAACCAAATGGGTATAAGTTAAGGCCATGAAGCATGCATGAGATAATAAGGTTGTTGAATTTCTTTATGAGGAAATTTTCACACGATATGGGGTTCCAAGAGAGATAGTGACTGATCAAGGGGCTTAATTCACATCAACCCTTGTTGCAGCACTGGTCAATGAGTACAACATAAGGCATAGGAAGTCCACTCCTTATCACCCTCAGGCTAATAGCCAAGTTGAGGTGACTAACAGGGAAATTGAAGCAATTCTGACCAAAACAGTGGTTGTTCATAAGAAGGATTGGGAAAACAAGCTGCCAAAAGTTGTATGGGGCTATAGGACAACCTGGAAAACAACAACAGGCTTCACTCCTTTTGAGTTGTTGTATGGAAAGACAACTATGATGCCCATTGAATTTGAGTATAAGACTCTTAGAACTACAATAGACTTGGGGATGGATATCTCTGAAACACAAAGAGACAAAATCATATAGGTCAATGCATTGGATGAAATGAGGAAGGCAAACTTGCATCATACAGAGGTAGTGCAAAATTAGAGAATAAAGTGGCATGACAAGTTCATCAAGGACAAGAAATTTCAGCCAAGAGATTGGGCCCTGCTCTACGACTCAAGGTATCAAAATAATGCAGGAAAATTGCAGACAAGGTGGCTAGGACCATACGAGGTTGTTGAAGTATTCCCCAATGATGTTGTTCGGCTCACCACCATTGACCCTGTCAAATTTAGGCTGCTTGTCAATGGTCATCGCCTCAAATTGTATCACAATCCAACTTCCAAGGAGGAATTCCTGTAGCAATTCACTCAGCATGCAACACCTAAACTTCCTGCAATCAAAGGAAGTTGACCTAGTGTCCCTCCTTCTGGATAACTAAGGTACGTAACTTATCATAATAAAGACTTCCACCTTTGTGGGGGTCCACTTCTTCACCCATCCACCCATTCATCTCCACCTTTCTCTCTCTTTCATCATGCCTCCATAATTTCACTTCATTCCATCATCACTTTGCTCTGTTCCACTTCACTTTCATTAATTGCTCAACTGACCTCTTAAAAGGTGACTGGTACTTTTTCCATAATCTTTGTAACAGATCTTCCAAGAATCTAGGTACGTGTGCATCAAGTTGTTATCTCTTAATTATCTTTTAGTACATTTATTTAATTGTTGTAAATTAATATAGATATTCTCCATAACATGTCATTATTCTCTATCCTATCAATTTTCATAACTATCACGCATGTGAGGACATGTGCTCAAATTTGGGTTGGGGGGGAAGTGTGAATACTATGTCCACGTGTCTATCCATATTGGTTCACATCAGCAAAGTTTCAATTGAGCCAATATGAATTTTGAGTGAGATGATGGCTCGCATGTGTGAGGCGATATCAACCGTAGCCATTTTTCTTGATCATAGCCTTCATCAATTACTCTTTTACTTCCTTTATTGCTCCTATCATAATCTTAAGTCAAAAAAGGTAAAATTCAAACAATATTAGCATTGGAAATTTTGTAGTGTTGCAAGAAGGAGAAGTGTAGCTTTTAGATGAAGATTGCATGAAGAGAAACCTTGCAAAGTGATTGTTTATTTGCAGATAGCTGAACAATGGGAGGTGGGTTAATTTGAAATGAACCCACGGTTCATGATGCATTACTACAGGATGCACCTAGCCTGGCCAAGTTCAGAAATTGCGGGTGGTTAGTTTATTTCCTGAAGTTGAATATTTTTAATGAAGATGTTACCTTGGAATTTTCCCAGACATTGTTTGAAGGAAAGGCCATGGTAAAAGGGTTTTAGAAGTAATGGCTAATGAAGAAATAATTGTAGAAGTTTCAGGGTTGCTTGATGACGGTGGAAATTAACCTACTTCTAGAGATGCCAGGTCAACTAGGGCTGAATTTATAGAACCTGGTGACCCTCCATCGAGTGTGGACAAACAAGGTGCAAAAAGAACCTCTCTACCCGAGCCATGGAAGCAAGTAACTATTTACGTTGTGAAGTACATTACCTGTGAAGGTCATCAATCGAACCTACATTCTATGCACTTCAAACTTCTGAATCATATGAGGCATGGGAAAAGAATAAATGTGCCAAACATGCTATACCACCTTCTCTCAATCATGGCAGCCGAGACCCAAAAAGGTAGGAATAATTCCATTTCCCACCATTGTCTAATCAAATTGTTAGTTGAGAAGTCTCTACATGATGTGTCTGACATGACTTGGGAAGAATTCTTAAATATTGATCAAATTAGACTAGAACATTTGTGACCTAGGGTTTTGCCTCAACCTCGTAGGGCTAGCAGAAGATTGAGCATGACTAAAGCTACTCCTAGTGCCTCAAATTCTGGCACAAGCCCTAGTGCAAACCATCCTGTAACTAAGAAAACCATAGATATTAGCTCTTCCAAGGTAGAGCATTCAAATAAAGAAAGTTCCTCTTCAAATTATGAAGATGATGTTCTTCTTGGCATATTGATTCGAACTAGGGCACAAAAGAAAGAGGAAGAAATAAGGAAGGGTAAAGCTAAAAAGAAAACTATAGGAAAAGAAAGTGCCAAGCTCTAAAAAATGGAAGGCTAACATTGTTCTTCCTGCAACCGAAGAAAAACATGAGAGCCCTCCTAGAAAATTGAGACCAGTTGGTCAAGCCTTTGGTGTGTCTCCGCAGGAAAGCCATAAGACTAGAGAAACATCACAAGAGGAAATAGAGGCCCCAATGGGGCAGGTGAATGTTGAGGAAAGAGACATATTTGGGGAAGTAGCAAATGTAACATTGGAAGACCTTGCTACCATAGCTAAACAAGTTGAGAGCCAGGAGTTTGAGGAGAATCAAAAACTCCTACATCAAGAGAAAAAGCAATAGTTCCTGCAGGCAGAGCTAGGAGAAACATCATCACCCCTATCGCTAGAATTGGCTGAACAAACAAGATCCCTACAACAAGAGCCACATGAAGAGAAAGCAATAGTGCCAAGAAATGTTTTGGTAGGAATAGATAGGCCCTCTGAATTTTCAATACACGTGGTAGCTATGAATTTATGGAAAGAGATACAGAGGAGGGAAGAAGAATGGAAAGAGGAGAAATGCTTGTTGAAGAAGAAAATTCAAAAGAGAGATGAAGAAATTAAAGATAAGAATGCATAAATTGTTGCTTTAAAGGAGAGAGTGGATAATATGGCAGCTCTAGTACCTTAGATATTAGAGTACATGACTCCTCCAAAAGTCTATGCCCTGCATTTGAAGGAGAAGCAACACATCAAACTTTTAAAAAATATACATATCTTCAATAAAAAAGACCACGAAATTTTTTTAATACGTAATTATGAAAAATTTCCATAAAATCTTCATTATTAGGAAGTTCAATAGGGAACATAAATTTTGCTACATCAATATTAGCTAGGGTTTTATCATCCAAAGATTATTATTTTTTTCTCCTTTATCTTTAGCCATATTGTCTTCAAAATACCAAGGCACCCAATCAATAGTGAATAAAGAAGATTGGTATTATATTTCCTTGGTGATGTCATTTAGCCACTTCACAAATGTAATATGTATGGCGCCAAAAAATTTTAGAAAGTAGGACCTATAGGATGAAGTGTCTTCTGAAATAGATAAAGTGGTGACTCAAGATCTTTCAATTTACCTTTCTTTTAAACTAAAAAGGATTGTTTCAGGTTTGAATCCTTCCATTGAGACTCCTCTTGAATTTTTCAATGCTTGTCAGATTGCTCCTCCTGAAATGAAGAATTTGTTGTGTGAATTCTATTTGCATAATTATGTTGTGACCCAAGACCATGATTGGAATCCACTATTGTATGTTGGGGATGTCCAATTAGGGCATTCATGTCTTGGATACAAAATGAGATTAGTTGGGGACAACAATTCAGGACATATAGACAAATAGAATTCAACACTCCCCTATCTATTAGGGCTGAATCTAGAAATCCAAGGGACATTTTCACAGATTGGCACATAATTCTTTATAGACCAAGCTATGGTAGCAGGATCTTGTATAAGAGAGAATTAGTTTATAAAGAATATGAGGAGGTAGCAAAAACCAAAGGGTAATTTGTGATGGGATACCTATCACAAAGGTGGAACAACCTAACTGACGAGTTAAAACAAGGTGAGCCTCACTCTATATAGAACTATGCTACAACACTTAAGAGAGTTGATAGATATATACAGATTGGAAGGGCAAAGAGACAATTTTGGCTCCCACTAACTTTTCAACCACCTATCCTATTATGGCTTGTACCAAATTTCAGACATTACCAATATGATATAGCTGCAAAAAGACAAAGATGGAGCAGATTGGAAAAACAACAAGGGTTCTATTGGGACCATAATTTAGAAATTGCGGAAACTGATGTAGGATAGCTGGTAGTTGCAAACTTCAAGGCTGCATTAACAAAACAAAGGAACAACTCTTCTTCTTTTGTTGGAGGACCAGCAAAGTCTTAGGTTGGGGGGAGTGATGAGTCAAGTTTATGACTTAATTTTGATAGAAGTTTATTGTCTATTTTCTATTGTTGTCATAGACTTTGATACTTGGATGCTAACCTTTTTATAATATTTCCTCAAAACCATAGACATTGGGCCTAAGCTTATTTTTATGATCTTTAATGACATTGGCATGCTATATGAACTATTTGCGTTGATTTTACATGTGGATTTATGAATGCTACTTTAAGATGGCTATGGATATGCAATTGTTGTGCGTACTAATATTGTTTTGTAGATATAATTAGCAGCCTACAAAATTGAAGAAGATTCTTCTAGCTGGTCATTCGCCATGATAGTCAACAAGGTGATCACTCGAAGGTCAATGTAGGGAAGACTCTCAACGACAGGAGATTCGTCATTCGAATCGAAATTGTAACCACCTTGTAAATGGTCTTAATTGTCTGTTGAGTGAATATAGGCGTTACTATTGTGCTAAATCTGTGTCACGGAAAACATGCATGACCAGATTTCGCACATGCATAATCGCCTCTCCACTTTCCATGCTTTCCCTAAAGTGGCATCCTCCTAATCTGTTGGAGTTAATTGCCTTGCTAGGTGATTAGTTAGTAGCTTTTATTCCTATAAATAAGACTCAAATGCTCCTTCAAAAGGGGTTGCTTAATCTGATGATGTACTCGCATTCTTAGTTATGTTGCTCCATTGTAATGTTGTTTTCCAATTAATAAAATGAAGTTATAGGTTTGTGCATCTGAGTTTACATTTGTCTTAAGGAATACTCATCCAAGGGGGACCACTTGGTGAGCATTCCATCATTTAGCTTAGTCATTACTTTCTATTCAGTAATTGGTTTAGAATCTGGCATTGACTATTCTTGCAGTCACTAGAATTTCATTATGACTATTCCTGTAGCCAAAGCAGACAGAGTAGTTTCCTATTTTTTCACTCAGATTTTCATTTTTGTCATACATTTTAGCTTAGTATAGTTGTTGGTTGATGCTCAGCACTTATGTTATCTATTTCCAAGCAATCTACTTTCAGTATTGTGTCTTTCTTAGCTGAAGGATGAATATGGCTACCTTGGATCCTTAGTGCACATACTGTGCTGACCCATTTCAAGTTCACATCCCTGGGTTGACAAGTTAAATGCACCTCCATGATGATTGAGATAGCTATTAAGGTTAGATGTCCAATCTCTGAATCATAGTTGTAAGGGCTTAGTTATTAAATCATTGTAGGAGGCCAACAGTCATCATGAATACACTTGACTCTAGAAGTAGGAAAAATATATACATTATTACCCTCCATGAAAATTTCCTAATTCTTGCAATTTAGGTTGTATATTCTAAGTATCATTCTCCTGTTTTTTTTAGAGATTTACTAATAGGGAATGATACTATAACATTAATTATTTATTTGTATGGATCTATCACACTATGCTTGATGAAAATAATTAAGAGTTTACTGATTCCATAGCCGATTGGAGACTTATTTAGCTTTGGCATGCTCTAGGAATGTTTCAATATTGTGTGGGAGATTAAGAAACCTTAGTTTTCCATGATGGTGGCCTCTATAGTTCCATTTGCATCTTATTTATTCAATGTGGGTTTGAAGGTTTCTTTTAAATGTAGGGATTATCTTGCAATAAGTGGAGGTCTCATATTTCTAATAGGAATGGATAGTAAAATGAAAGAGTATCAAACATGGTGATCTAAAGTATTGGTCAATTAATTCAAGCATATATTTCAATAAGGATGAAGTAATGATAAGGTTTAGTCACAATTTTTTAGGAGAGAAGGGATTGGAGTTTGGTAACAAAATGAAATCAACTTGATATGTAGGGATTTCATCACCAATTTGGCACATTTCATGCTAGACACAAAGATAAGATTTTTTTATTTTGAAAACATTCTTTCCGAATCAATTTAGAGATATAGAGGTAGTTAAGGTTTACAATGGACATGAAAGAAGTAAAGTGGAATGATGCATTAGGGATTGAGTAGGCAAAGTCCACAAATTCAACAATAACTCATATATATTAACAATAAGAATTCTAAGAGATTCGTTGAGAAGTGGGAGTTTGATATAGCATAGGAAAAATATTAGCAACATTGTACATATGTCATCCACAAAAATAGAAGAGTGAAGGTAGAAAATGACTATTCCATTTAGTCTTCTATGGTAGCTCTTTATATTCTGCTAGGTACCAAAGAATACATTATTTGGTATATGGTTTTTTTCCATTATTAGGTGCTTTCAAAAGAGCCATGCAAATGGGTAGAACTCCTAGTTTATATGTGTGCGTAGAGGGTTATGTGGTTGATTGAGAGGATCTTGCAATTAGTAGAGAAAGATGGGGATTTCTAGGAAGGGGGTTGTTGTATTATGCTATTTTTATTTGTTGTGCTAACATATTCTAGCATTTGTACCTTCTATAAATATTCCCCCTTTTTTTGAGTATGTTGTGGTAATTTAGAGTAAAGGTATAGTTATAGAAGTTAGCTCTCTTGGAAAAATACAACAATATTGTATGAAATTTGATAAGTTTCAAGAGTGAGGCCCCTATAAAAACGATAACTATTATAACTAAAAAACACTATTGGGAATCATGGAATTATGCAAGATCAAATATTTACCATATAAAAGGCCTCAACTTCCAATAAATATTTTTTAGGACAAACCTTTTCCTCACTATTTATATACAACTTTTGTATAATTTTCCATGGCTTAGGATTATAATAGTGGATCCTAAATAATTGTCAATTTTAATTGATCACTTAGGAATTGAATTTAGGACCTACTATGTAAATATGGTCTAATATTCTATTGGTAAACTATCCAAATTTTTATGATCCGAGTTTTTTATACATTTCTTATTACTATTTAAGTGTGGTTGATTCTCCATGTTTAGTCCCAAATCACTACCTACACTCCTAGAGAGATTAGTTTGCTTCAAGTCCAAGGATATATGTCATTCCTAAAGGTGGATAGATCAACTCATCAACTGAGTGTGGGTGATGACAGGCCAATTGTTGAGAGTGGATAATCTCTCCTTCACTATAGGCTCAACTAGGGTATTCCTAGAGGTATCCTTAATAGGGTTAATCATAATTGAATATAGACAAATATGCAAACTTGCAATATTATCCAATGTAAACCTAGCCTTGAAAGTTGTCATTAAACCAAGGAGTAATCTACAATACATATAACCTCTATTAATCTTATGAAAACATGTAAAAATTAATTATCTATGGATAAAAACTCTTGAAGCTTGTTGGAGATAAACAATGAAATACAAGGTTGGTCAGGATCTGATACCATCTAAAAGCAAGTCGAGTTCACAGAAGAAAGCTTCCTAAACCAATCTAAACAAGAGAGAGTTACAAAAATTTCTTAAACACCTTTAAATTGTTACAAATTTAGATGCACAGACATATCATAAACAGATAAACAATGAAATAATAACACAATATTTTACGTGGGGAAAACCCTTTCGGGAGAAAAACCCCACACTCTAAAACATGGCTCAATTATATTATTCAACAACAATAAACAAGTTACAATTTAATTGCAAAGCTATACTCTTGCAGGAGTCTTCACACTT
The DNA here is from genome assembly GCA_007258455.2 of Sequoia sempervirens. Classification (NCBI taxonomy): domain Eukaryota; kingdom Viridiplantae; phylum Streptophyta; class Pinopsida; order Cupressales; family Cupressaceae; genus Sequoia; species Sequoia sempervirens. The sequence goes on from VDFB02283377.1 coordinate 149,468, forward strand.
CTCAATTTTGGATTAATTCTCTATGAATAAAAACTCTTGACTTGCTTATTGGAGACACTTTCATGGAAATAATATTGAATCATGAAATACACAAAAAATAACTTCCTACTCCTAAACTACTAGTGAATGATATTTTTATTTTGATACTATGAAGGGTCATAAGATCCTAGGGCTAGTGCTTTATATTGAGTTATAGAGTCACAATTTACTAGAAGAAACAACACATAGAAATAAAAAAAGAGATATGGCATCAAACAACTCAACATGCTTCATAATCCCTTTTCAAACTATAAAAAGCTATACATAATATAGAAATGGTTATTACAAATAGAATGACTTAAAATGTCATGAAATTCATCAAATTTGTATTATAACCACACCAATAAACATGGTGAGATAAAATTGTAGGCTAGAATATTGTCACAATTTATCACTTAGTAGTTTTTCTAAAGATCTACAGATGACCAAGGAGACATTCAGCTACAAATATATACTACAAATTAGCTACCTCTTTGTGATTTGCAAAATGAGCCACTTAATAGGCAATTGCAATTGCAAGATTTGAAACCCTAGAAGATGCTCAAAACTTGCAGCCACATGGAAATGGAGAATGGATTATTGTTATTCTACCAAATAAACCCATATTCATAGAACTTTGTTTGGTCATTGAATCCTTGAAGGAATTTGATTGAGAACTAGATATCATTAATATAGCATGAAAAGCAAATCAAAATCCCATGAAATTCACAAGATGGATAGTTTAGATCAAGCATGAGGACCATCAACATCTAGAGCTCAATAATTGCATTAATGTTGGCATGTCACCTTCATTTTCCATAGTTGAATTTGCACTTGGATTTGTGCCCTTGGGATAAACAAGGTCTTTTGGGTGGGAAAGACCAATTTGATAGTTGCAGGAGTCAAATTGGGCATCAATGGCACTTGAGAAGACTCGAGAAGTGGCAGAGATAAATGGAAGAAAATGTAGAGATTTTATGCAAGGAAGGAGGCCACAATAGGATATTGGACAAGCAAGAAATGTTTGATGGTCCATGGAAAGTTTGCAATTTCACAAGAATAGAAAAATGACTAGAACACTCCCAAATTTAGGATCTTTTTAAATTTTTGTAACTTCCAATGACATGGAAGATGAAAAGGAACAACACTTGTGCAAATTTGATTAATAAAGATCCATACATAGATTTCTTAGATCTGTTATATGTGATGGGCCAAATGCAGAAAGGGGGCTTGGGCCAAGTAAATTTTGGCACTACAAAGTTGGGCATCAACACCTTCAACTACAAGGGTTCCAATGTAGCTAAAATTGTTGCCAAGGGCTATAAGTACTATTAAAATAGAAATAAACACTTTTACAAAACTAAAAGTAGTTATTGGCCACTAGTCTACTTGGGGAGATATAGACAAAAATGAAATGAAAAATAACATTCAAACCTAGTCTTGTATTGGTCCAAAGAAATTTTAGCATCAATTGCAAACAAACAAAAAAATGGTTTTTCTATAATAAAATTAGAACAAATTATGTTGTATTGTTCAGTAAAAAATCAATGTTCTAATTTTTTTTGCTTGTCTAATAAATAAGATTGCATGATACACTTCATCTACCACTTAAAACAGACATTGGCTATCTAGCCATCAGGATGCACCATGTGCGTCCATGACTTGTAAATCTAAAACCCCAAGAGTTTGCAGACTTGTCAGAAAACAACTTTCATTTGAAAAATTTGTCAAATTTATCAGATGTGTTTCAGCTTTCACTCCATCTGTTGTCTTATTTTATTTTCTCCTTCATTTAAAATTTTAACTCATAATAAATGTCACACTCCACCATGATGCATGGGCCATTTTCTACAAACGACTAAGGCAAATTTTAAACGAAGGAGAAAATAAAATAAGACAATGGATAGAGTGAAAGCTGAAACACATCTGACAAATCTGACAAAATTTTTAAATGAAAACTGTTTTCTAACAAATCTGTCAACATGTGAGATTTTGGATATACGAGTCATGAATGCACATGATGCATCCTGATGGCTGGATAGCCAGTGCCAAGACTAATCTAACCTTGTAAAATGAGATGCAACTTGCATGCTTCAAAAATTCTAAGCCATTTAGGAGTTTTCTAACAGAACAAATGTGATTGTGATTCCAGGAAACAGCATAAGAAATGGATACAGGGGAAGAAAGGACTGTCTTGAAACAGCAAAATGAGAACAAATATCTTTAACTGTATAATATTTAAATAAATACAATTTTAAGGGAAAAAAATTGATAAAAATATGAAACCTGGATTAGCTCTCCAAAATTAGGAGTAGTAGTAAATTACTAAATACAGACCAATTTACCCAGAGAGACATGAAAGGCGGCAATAGACCGGAGATGAGCCCAGCTGGCCACGCAGAACAACATATAGAAGCCAAATGCAACATGTCAAACAGTGTTGTTTCACTTGGCTTCTATGCCCTGTTAATTTTTTCCTCTGTTTAGAGGTAAACTGATTTCTCATTGCTCGCAATTTTGTTGCTTCGACACAATTCCAAAAAACTCACATGAATGCATTAGTATGCAGCACAGGCAACTACTAATAATTTGGGATATGAAATTCAAGTAGCTCTTTTATAACTAAACCTATGTACACAAGCAACATACACCAACATATTCAAGGAGCTGAGAGAAGCTAAAACCCAAAAGAAGTAATCCAAGTGGCCTTCATTCAGATTGTCTGGTATCCATCCGGACTCCCCTCCTTGTGAAGTGACAGAAGTGACGATGGTAAGAATTAGAGTACTCAAATAATTCCCTAACGATGCAGTAAGAAGTGTAAGTGCACTGCACAAGCTTCGCATGGCATCAGGTGACTGATCATAGAAAAACTCTATCTGTCCTATGAAGAAGAAGACTTCTGCAGCACCTATCAAGAAGTACTGGGGGATCTGCCACAAGATGTTCATTGGAATCAACTCATGAGTTGTGACTATATCCAGACGCTTGATTTCAACCAAGGCAGCTACTGCCATGGACAATATTGATACAACCAGTCCAATGCCCATGCGCTGCAGTGGAGTAAACCCCCTTTCATTACCAGTGTAGTTGCGAACAATGGGCACAATCAGACGATCATAAACTGGAATCCATATCATGACACTCAGTATATCAAATGTAGACAATGATGCTGGAGGAATTTTGAAAGAACCAATGCTGGTGTCCATGGTCATGCCCTGTTCCACAAACATTGTGGACATCTGAGCATAAACAGCAGAAAATACAATACCAGTAACCCATATGGGAAACAAACGGACCAAAATCTTCAGCTCCTCCACTTGGGTCACAGTACATAGTTTCCAAGGATTGGAAATACCTCCACTCTGAACATCTTCATTTGTTATGATCGCCGCTTTGTCAAGAAAACTGCAAATATTTTAATTTTATGCCCATTATCAATCAAGTTATATGTTTCAATTGCTCCCAACATGTCAAATTCATTTTATGCATTGTAAAGTAATGTAAGGACATTGGTAACATGGACAAGAGACATACTGGAATTCATTAGTATGTTCCAGCTTTCGACTTCCTTGAATTGCAGAATGCTTGTCTTTTATTTCATAGAGGAGTGAACTTTCTTGAGGAACTTTGTTTTGCAATTTGCGCAATGATGCAACCACAACTTGGCATATCCGCGTCAATGGACTGCCTCCAGGTTTTTGGAATCTATACACTGGTGTCCCTAAAAAGAAACACCTTATGGCCAATGCCATAAATGCTGTAGGAATCCCAATTCCCCATCCCCACCCAACATTGTCTTGGACCCACACAAGAATGCTGCTTGAAACAAGTGCACCAACATTGATTGAGAAATAAAACCAATTGAAGAAAGACCCCTTTTTCTTCCTTTCCTTTGGATTGGTGTCATCAAATTGGTCTGCCCCAAAAGAAGAAACACAGGGCCTGATGCCTCCTGTTCCTAATGCAATCAGGTAAAGCCCGAGTAAAAATACAGCGGATTGAAGTGTAGTTGCTGTTGGGCATACATCACCTGTACAGGAGGAAGGTTGTAAGCCGGAAACAGAGGCTGAAACAGTTAAAGTAGCCATTCCCTGCAAAAATTATGTTACAATTGTCAGTGGCTTATTCTAAACAATAGTTCTAGCAATAAGAAATGACCAAGGAGATCTAAATGGCCACAAACAGTTTTGAAAACTGAGACTTGAAAGAATCAGACTAAAGAAAATTTAAACTGGTCTTTGGTTCACTTATGCATTCTTCAAGTTTCAACAGAGTTCCATGTTATCCATCAATGGTCCAATTCCATGTGTAGTTTGCATACCACAAAATGAATTGATGAGAAAATAGCAATAGTCCAATATCTTCCCCAGTATGCATCAGCCAAAACTGCTCCCAAAAGTGCTGTCAGATAGCATGTGCCTGACCAGATAGTTGCATTTTTAGCTGCAGTTGCATTCCCCTGATGTAAAATTGTTGTCAAATAAGTCACCAAATTTATACTAATTCCAAAGTATGCCAACTGCTCGCAACACTCAATTCCTGTAAATCATTAGAAATAAAATCAAATGTTAAAATAGGCAGTCCAAACTGCTGGCATTAGAATTGACTGAACAGGGGAGTGCACTCTATACTGTTTATATCCAGTGGCAGACAGCTTTTGGGTATTGTTTCTGATGAGTACCATTTCTTGCTAATTTTCATTGTTTTAACACTATGGCAAGTCCATCTGTACAAGGAAAGTAGGTACCTTGCTGAAGATTGTGATTTGTTCTTTCGGTAAAGGGCCAATATTCACTAGTACAAACTTACATGTTCCATTATGTAACAGACGTATTGCCATGTTTTAAATAGTGAACTAACATTATGCCTCAAGGAAAAAAATTAAAGATCAGGTACCAACTAATGCCATAATTCCCAAAATTCAGGCTATGAGTATTCTGTAATTTATCACAAGCTAGCTAGATACATTTTAATTTCAAATGGGCATGAGGAGATACCTAAAATAAAGGGACAAGCCTTCCATCCCCCTGTATTTTGCCTTACAGAAGGCTTTCCATGAATATCTATAGATCCATCCCCAGTGTTCTGACTCTCCTCCTGAAATACACCAAACAGAATACAGTCCCCAAAAATCAAAATCCCCATAAGTTCAAGAGGCTTCCATAAACTATCTGGTAGGTATATAGAATCCTCATCCCAATCCTTAAAAAATTCATCTTTGATTGCAATAAAACTCCTAATTTTTAACAATGGACTGTGAAACCCAATTAGTTGAATATTTGATCTTTCTATATTGCAACATGACACCTAATAAGCTATTTAGCAGGCATACAGACCTATCCCACTCTTTCAAAGATTCAGACTTTCTGTATTGCAATTTAACACCTAATGTTCAACTTGCAATCCCACACCCAACTTTTAAAGATTCAGTCTTCCTGCTTATGACTTCTAATAAGCTATCTACAGGCCCTTCCTAATCCTTCAACCATTCATCTTTCTGTACTGCAATACATCTAATTTTTAGAACTGCAATATAACACCCAATTCTTTATAAGTTCATTCTGTATTGCAATGTGACACCAAAAAATACTATTTAGCAGGTATACAGAACCCCATCCCAATTCTTCAAAGAATGTCTTTCTAAATTGAATTATGACACCTAATAAACTATCCAGCAGCTTTACAGACACAGCCCAACCCTTCAAAGACTGAACCTTTCTGTTACTATTCCATTGTGACTCCCAAATCAAATTTGATATATAAAAACTTAAAAGAACAGTGTTTTGAGGGTCGAAGAATAGGTGACCTGTTCTTGAGGGTGTAGAATCTGCTCATGTCCCCCTTCTAACAAACCCACTTCCAGTGTTTGTTCCCCATCAGTGCCCATTACTGCAATTTCTCTAAATTAAAGAATAATCTGCGAATTACAGGATCAAATCAAAACACAGTATCAACTAAGAAACTAAGAAACCACTTATAATATATCTGTTCTATAAGAAACCCAATAGACCGATGTAGCATTTTATTCTCCATTAATGATAAATGACTCAAGAGTATCAAATGAGGAGAGAGTTGCAGGATATTGTTTCTCTTCAAAAAAATTGAATCTTGTCTGTGAACGTGTAGTAGTTCCTCCTGCCCAGCTTAAGACCTTCCCTCATTAGGTGGGTATTAAGAAAACTTATTGTTTTTTAATAGTCTGATGTAAGCTAGTTTGACTGTAAAATAATTAATAGTGGAATCAATTACTGTATCAGATGTCTCATTCATAATACATTATTTTGTATTTGAAGGGTTGTGGACCAACATTATGAAATGAATTTTTTTATTTTTTATATGGAAATCAATTTTATTTTGTGTGGAATAAATACATTTTTAATTATATTGGAACCAATATTTGTTTATTATATGTTGAAGATGAGAATAAAGTATCAATTTTTTATTTTATTTTTTTATTACATTGAAATCAATTTACATCTATTAGTTTCAAAGACACGAGAATGAGAAATCATGAGAAGACATACAATATTTTAAAATTTAACAATAAGAAAAACACTATTTAATAAAGGACAATGCTTTTTTAATGTATTTTATATCTATTTGCTTTATAGATTCCTCAAAAAATGTTATATGTGTGCAAATTATAACATCTTTCATCAATTTAAAGTTAAATGCATTCATGTTCAAACACAATGATTAAATTGCATCATATCTAGAGTTTTGGTTCTCATTTGGTATTGTCTTTCTTTGATTAACATCTACAACATAGTCATAACTTTTTTTGAATTGGATTGTTTCATTTTAACTGTTAAACATCATTTAGATGTGAAACTTTGAAAGCGATTCAACAATTTTTTGTCTAATATGTCAAGTGATGCCATAAAATTTCACTATGTTGTTAGTATTGGTAAATTAATTTTTCTACCAACATTACTTTGAACCAACTAACATATTACACATCACACCAACATGAATCATATATAATGCATCACTTGTCCGGATGATAGTGTGTTTGTGGGATACTAGCACATATGTTGATTGCTAGCACATTCTATGTGCCCATTTGAACTCTAAATTGATAAAAAATATACAAAAATTTAAATTTTGAGACATACATCTCTAAGCTATATTCTCTACTTAACACACTCTTGCAACCTATCTAGTCTTGTTTCCTAAAACTCTTGTCACTAAGGTGTTTTCACTCCAAATTTGCTAAAAAGTGCGGTGGCTTTCAAATATTGAATAGTTAAAATAAAATTTTAAATTTTCATAGTTATATTTTTAAAAATTAAAACTTTCTAAAGTTTTTAATGTCCTAAACTTTTTTATCTATATTCACTACCCATTCTATAGAAATCATTATAACTTTCAAATTGTAGCTCCAATTTCTATGTGGTTTCTTTTGCACGGGTCTCAACTCTACATTCTTTCATTTATACACTTTTCATGACATTGTCATTTCCTAAAATAGTGGTTCCACAAATTTTTTTAGCTTATCCTTCTTAACAATATCAAAACTCTGCTTTTAATCTTCTTGCTATTTTCTTATCATAATTTCCCACCCATGTCATGGGCAGGGAAAACTTTAGTGGCGAATCTTCGCCAATTGGCGAATTCTAGGAATCGGTCAACTCGAAATTGGTGAATTTCTCGCACCCACAGGGTATCCAAATCACTCGGAATTTACGAAACATAGGTCCAATGCATGTCGATTCGCCAATATTTTTTTTATGAGGCATATTTAAGCAACAAATTCGCCATTGTCAAACTACACGTTTCAAATGGACCGACTAATATTTTTGCCTGAATCTTGAAAGCATTTAATAAAAAACACCTACATATTCGCCAATACTATTAAAACGACATTGTATCAGGACCCATTTCACCAATTAAAATTTATAAATAGTTGCTTATGAGGACCTATTTCGCCAATAACATTAAAAAATAATTAAATTTGAGGACACATTTCGCCTTGAAAATTACAACGTATTCGCCAAATTTTTAATATACCATTTAAAAATCTCACGAAATTTGCCAAATATGGAATCATGGATTGATATAAATACAATCTAAAGTGTCATTTATTCTTACACATTTTGTTCGGTTTTGAGGTTCTACTTCTCGATTCGAAAGTCAGCAAAAGCCAAAAACGTAGACTTAAAGGTGAGTGATCACTGATCATTTCTTCATAGTGTTATTAGTTATAATAATAAGTTTTCTTTATCTCTTTTCCATTCTTGCTTCAGTCTTAAAGATGATATTGAGTAGGGAATGGGATCTATATTATTATTCTTTGTCCTTCTTAAACAAGAAGACATTTTTTCCAATTTTTTATTCGAAGTGAGAGATGAATATGTCGATCGAATCAGAGATTAATATGTCGAGCAACTCGAGTAGCAATGGTAAGGCTCCTGTCGCTCCTCAGGATGGTGAAACTACTCTTGCCGCTCCTCAGGGTGTTGAAAATACTCCTGCCGCTCCTCAGGGTCAGGGTGGTGGAAATACTCCTGCCGCTCCTCAGGGTGTTGAAAATACTCCTGCCGCTCCTCAGGGTGGTGAAACTACTCTTGCCGCTCCTCAGAGTCAGGGTGGTGAAAATACTCCTGCTGCTCCTCAAGGTGTTGAAAATACTCCTGTCGGCCCTCAGTGTGGTGAAGATCAAGAGACTCAAAGGCCATCAAAATGGCCAAAACTTAGACGTACCATACAATCTTACTTTGGAATTGCCAAAGCTTCTGATCGATCAGGTCAAGATGGAGCTACATCATCAACTCTTCCACCAAATATTGGTAGCATTCATAATAACTCAGCGCTAGCGGAAGGTCAAGTTGAGATTGTCATCGATTTAAATCAAAATGTATCAAATTCAAATGGGGATGGCAATACCGCAGAAGATGCTCCAAGGGATACCCTAGTTAGCTAGAATGAGATAATTGAATTGGATGAGGATGATGTTGGTAGCAAGAAAAGGAAAAACAAACCAAAAAGGGGGCGTGAGTGGGAAATGACAAGAAATTTTCAACTTGGTTGGTTGTCAAAGTACCCATTCATTGTAGCAGTGGGGAAATCAGACGATATTGAAAAAGTAACACATGCCAAATGTATGATTTGTACTTGGAAATTGGGAAAACCCAAGACGTTGCAGCTAAAGATTGACACTATAGAAAAGCATATCGGTAAAGTTTATGAAAAACAAATCATAGACGGAAAGGAACAATTAGTCTTACGATGGAAATCAAAGGAAGAATGTCTTCATGTTAGGTATGTCGCGAATTATGAAGAGAATCAGCAAAGTATGTCGAAGCTTGCTGCATGTAAAGGTACACTTGAGGCTCAATTTGGAAAAGCAATGGAAGGAGCAAATATGTCAAAAACTGTTCAGATGAGTGTTGTTTTTCATATTTTGTCTAGAGGGCGTCCTATGAAAGACTACCCAGAATATTCTGGTTTATTATCTTTTTTGAATGTTCCTCACTATCCCTACACACATTGGTCAGTAAACGCTGGATGGGAATGGGCAAAGTGTCTTGCTGCAGTGGAAAAGGAAGATTTAAAGGAGAAAGTAAAAGAGTCAAACTTCATTGCATTATCTTTAGATGAAGTTACTGTGGTAGACAATACTTCTTGGGTCTGTATGCATTTGTATACTGTACAACAACATGTTCGCCAAGCTCATCTTCTCTGTGTTCATAAAATGAAGAACAGTTCAACATCGCATAATATATTTGAACTAGTCAAGAAATATTTGAATGAAATTGCAGGTATGGATGAGTTGACAATTGCAAAAAGTTGGTGTGTGTAGGAGCCGATGGAGCTGCAGTGATGCAAGGTCAAAGGACCAGTGTTTGCACAAAGTTACAAACTACTTGTGCACCATACATGCTTGGCATTCACCGCATGGCCCACATAATAAATTTGGAATTCAAAATTGTAAGCAAGTTTCCTACAGTATCAAAAGTTGAAAATCTAGTTCGCGAGATCCATGCATACTTCTGCCGAAGTCCCAAACGTTTCACAGAATTTAAGAATTTTGTTGAGGGAATAACACCAAGAAACAAGCTTCTCAAGGATGTCGATACTAGATGGATCTCCCTGCATGGACCAGTGCAACGAGTTCTTTCAGAATATCAATCCTTAATTGGAGTGATGTACGAAAACCGCAACACGGTAGACAAAGCTCCTGACTTCTTACATAGGTTAAGCAATATAGAGACACTCTTGAATTTAGCTAGTCTTCTCCCCATGCTGGATGAAATGAATAGTCTTGTGAAGAAATCCCAAGACAGAGCTATGTATATTAATGAATATGCCAATCTGCGTAAACATACATGCTTGGCCCTCGATCATCTATATCTAGATTTAACACAAGATGGCGTAGATTATACCCTGTGGCAGAAAATTATTGATTTGAATGATCCAGATAATTACTTATAGTTTAATGGAAGCGGGCACTTATGTATCTGTGTACGTGGATATGAGATACAAATGTATCGATGTAAGACTACCAGGCACTCTAGTAGAGAAGTACCTATTAACGAGGAAGATTTTAAAGACATTGTTAAATTTGTTGGTGATAATTTGAAGGAAATTGCAAAATCTATTTCCGTAGAGATTCATGAAAGATTCCCTCGAGATGAAATACTTGAAGCCATGAGTATTGTGTATCCTCAATTTTGGGAAAACTGAGATAACCCAAGATTTTTTCATGCTCAAGTAAAAATCTTGATCGAACAATTTTTGAAAACTGTAACAATCAATGAGTAGAAAATAGAAGGAATTTTAAATGAAAATAAGCTAAGAAAGCAATGTAAGGATTTTGCAGTAGCTATTAAGGACCAGTATAAATCCATGGGAAAGGACAAGGCTTTTGAACTGGGATCAATAAAAAGGGTCAGGACAAACTTAGGTCAAAGTGAAATATTGCATGATAAGATATCAGAATATTTCAAACTTGTTGATTTATGTCAAACAATGATATTGGGGTTGGTGGAGGATGAGAGAGTCTTCAGTACATTAGGTTTTTGAAATTAAAGTTAAGAAATAAACTAGACAATAATTTGGAAAATTGCTTGAGGATGAAAGGAACTACGTATAATATCAAAAAAATTCCTTTTGATAGGGCACTCGCAATCTGGAGGTCCACATGTGAAAGAAGAGGGACCGATCTGTGCAACACTCCAATTCCAAAGGCTGGTATTGGTGGCACTACCATGGGCAGTGAGACTGGGATAGATGACATTGATGAAAATGACATAGTGAATGTTGAATTTGAGACACAGGATGAAGAAGGTGAAGAGCAGACTCAGAATCCTGAGCTTCAAGATGACTCTTTTACTCTATCTGATGTTGAACGTCAATTTCAGGACCCTAACTCCATTTGGGAAATGGAAGAGAATTAGCAGCTTTTAAGTATTTATACTGCACTACAAGATTCATGAATTAGTTTCCATTGTTCCAAACTGTAGTTGATGATATTTTATATTGTATTGAATGAAAATTGAAATTGTGAATCATTGCACTTCATGATATTTTATTTTATATTGCATTTCATGAATCATATTCCAAACTTTAGTTGATGATATTTTATATTGTATTCCATGAAATTGTGATATTTTATATTTTATATTGTATTCCATGGTATTGAATTTGATATGTGTTTCTGCATCATTTTTAAAGAACAACAATTATCACTCAACTCATAAATTCCTATTGCATTTCCATTCACAAAATCTTTGATAAATAACTCAAAGAATATTAATCCATTCCTTGAACAAAAGTTAACAGTTCAACATCCACAACTTATAAGCTAACAAAAGCTAACAGTTCAACATAAATAACTTATAAAGACATCCACACAACTTAAAGAATAAAAGCTTAAACTACCAAATCACCTAAATTATTCGGAGAACTCCTTATGCATCCATCACCATAAAATATTTATTCACAGATAAACATTCCACAGCAATGAAATTAACCAAAAATTTATCATTCCAATAATAGACAATCCACTGGCAAACTACTCAGCAAAAGCACAATAAATCCACACAGTACACACCATAACTCAAAGATTGTGCATGCATTAACTTCACCATTGTCTTTCTATATTGAAATAACATAAACACAATAAAAATAGCAGAGTTTTTTTTTTCTTGATAACGGTTCCTTGAAGACAACCGTTTTAGAAATTAAAATAAAAAGTCTTTGAAGTATCAAGAGATCCAAATTAAAGAAAATAACATAAAAACTATAGCACCGACTCCTTCACTTTCAATATTTTCCACCTCCTTGTCCTTCAGTAATGCCTCTTGTGCCTTTAATCTTTGCCTGTATTCCCGGTACTTGGTGACAATTGCGGTGATGTTTTTGCTCCCTGGCGCTGTAGTAATCTGTAACCTGGTTCTCCATTTTCCCAAAGCCTTTTCAGAATCAAACAACATCTAAGTTCTTCTCTCTTCTCTAGAATTATAAGCCTTCAGGTGGAGCTCCATTGCACTGAGTTTCGAGAAGGACTCCCATGTCACTGTAGTAGGATCGGATATTTCTTTATTGAATTTCTCTCTAAACTTCAGAGAGATCTCTCTTATATCTAGAATCCTTTCATCAAACTCATCAGTAATTTTTGCTCCCAGAATATTAAAATCTTTTTTAATTTCCTCCAACATTTCATAATATTTTTCAAGTTTTTTCTTAATTTCATTCACCAGATTATCATATATATTCAACTTCCATTCTAATGAATCAGACCAGGAAGGGTCTAGCTCCTTAGGATTATTCAAAATTTTCTCACCAATTAATATCTTTGGATCCATAGAGTTCAATTCTTTCATTTCCTGAGAGAGCACATAGAGACTAGTTTGATCTTTTCTGACATCCTAAAGTTCTCCTACTAACTCCTTCCTCTTGTCAAGAACTTGAGTGTAAAACTGCAAATATTTATTCAAAAAGAAGATAGCCTCTCTAGATATTGTTTCGATCCCCTCACAAGCAGCTTTGGAATAGCTCAAATTCTTTTTAATTTTCTCTATGGTGAGCACATCGATACCCTCTACTTGAGGCTGAGAACTTGAGGCTTCATCAAATGTAGGAGGAGTGGCCATGGAAGAAATAAAGTTACTCAATGCGAGGACTTGAGATTGTAGTTTTATATTTTCTTTCCTCTATTCTTTCACTCTTTTAATTAAGGTAATGACTGAATAATTGGCATGGTACATATCACCTTCCAGTTTTGGAGGCCCCATATCAACATGTGTGACTTTGTAGTCCGTCGTTGTTATTTCATCTTCATTTAAATCCATGACAGGGTCAGCAACTTCTAACATTTGATTTCCAGAAGTAGCATCAGTCACCATCCTTGACATCCTCTTGGCTTTCTTAGGTTTTGAAGAGCTTTGAAGTAAATTTGCAACTGTATCCACTCCAACTGTCATTGTAGGAGTATACTTTCTCTTCTTCTCCACTGCTTTTTTTAGCCATCCTGGGGAGGCTACTACCAGACCAGAATATTCTTTTCTAGTAATAGTTTCTTTAGGAGCAGTAGGAGTGAAAGGTGGATTATCAGGCAGAGAAGAGGGCATTTCAGAGTCTTCAGACATAGGAGGAAAGATATTATCTTCAGCGATCTATTTAAAGATAGCTTCAGAATCTGCAGCCACAAGTTTTTCTTGATTGGTATTCTTCTTAGGGGTAGGAGAAAGCACACTGTCTTGTTCACAGATGCTCTTCAACTTGACTGTTTCTTGTGGCATATCACCATCACCTCCTGATTGATAATTTTCACTAGACGACCTAACAGAGGGTTTCCCCGATGATACACTTGCACCAGATGCTTGCGTAGACCCCTGTTCATTCTTTTGTAATGACTTCGGCTCCTGAACAGGACCAACAACTTGCTTCCATTTCCCATCCAACTAGTCCTAGGTTATTTTAAGCACTGGGGCAGAACACACCCTCATATTTGAAATTTCACTTTGGTTCCAATCAACCCTAGGGTGGGATTTATCAGGCAATTTTTCATATCTAAGATCTAAGATTGTTGAATCCTCAACTACATTTTCAGCAATGTCAAATTGAAGACCGAAAGCTTGTATCTGTTTTAGCATTAGCCTCATATAATCTCTTCTCAAAACTTCATTCTCATCGACACAATCTTCCCATAAATCTTCGATAGATGGGTGATGCCGATATGAGCTCCCTCCATAGAGATTCTTCTTCACAAAACCCTTATTGTCAAAATTAGCTCTCATAGACAAATTCTGGAGGTTATATTCCTTGAGAAGTCCTTCAGCTTCCTTGGCCATCTGGTTTGTTTTGCACAAAAAATAAGGGGTCTCCAATGGGAAGGCATACCCTCGTTTCCCCATGTTCGTATACTTAATATTAACCATCGCCATTTGTCAACAAACTTCTAGAAATATCATTAAATCTTCAGGATATCGAGGTAATTTCAATGGGACTTTCTCAAAAACCCCTATTCTCAGATAGGAAAACTTATCAAATTGGATATAAAAACTCCCATATTTTGATACAAGAGAAATGGATTCAGGGAAAAGGCGCATTTCTGGATTTCCATCTAGCTTCCTCATGGCCTCCAATAAAAATGCACCATTAACACGACAAAAATCACCCATTCCATTTTTTTTAGTGAACATAGGAAAGAGTTTATACACAGGCATATCAGAAGCTGGGGTTCCTTCCGGCTCCAACCCTGGCCAAAAGGACCTTTGACTACCTACAATGTAGGTCAAGCAAGAACACATACAGAAAGTAGCAGTCTTATGGAAATTAATTAATTGCTCATTCAAATGGAAGCAAATAACTTCAGCCCAGTCAATGAAAATGTTCTCATCACAAACTGTCAAGATAAACCGGTACATCCAATCCTCAAATAACTCAACTTGTGCATTCCCAACAACGCAGTGCAATATAGCAATAGCATCTGCAATTTCTCCCTTAAAATGCAATCTTCTGAGTTTATTTGGCAGTTGCGACTTACCTCTCCTTTCAGTCTTTAGCCAATTTTTGGCCATGGAGTTCTTACACCAGTCTTTATTCGCTTCAAAAAATTCACCTACCACTGCGACATACATGTCTTCTAAAGGTTCCCTTTCTGGAATCCCCAGCGCTCGGGAAACAGCTTCAGGAGAAATTTTTGCAATTACAATCCCGTCTGCGGCTTTAATTTCCCATGTCTGTGGAATGTACCTTCTCGCACATGCACTTATCAGGTCTACACTCAACACAGCTTCCAGAAACCCTCCAGCCTGAGCTAGCCCACTTTCTAAGAGTTTTATATCCAGCTCAGACTTGTCGTCTCTCTCCAGGAGCGCCCAAAATTCTTCTAACTTAAAAGGTCTAAGCTTCATATCCCTTACGCCGACCATACGTTCACTCTGCATGAGCAAAAAATGCAAATTCGCAGAGAAAGAATGTTTGCACCTCAGAAGTACTAGCTTGGAAAATAATGAGAATGCAAGCTAAATGTCTGAGTAAAAAGAATGTTTGCACTTGAGAAGTACTGGCCTTGCCAAAGAATGAGAATGCAGGCTATATGTATGAGTAAAACTTTGCCACACACTTATGTCGTTATTTTTTATAGGAAATGCATTGAATGCGGCATTCAATTTCATTCCTTGAAAAGATAGCCTTGAAACATACATGCTTTTGGAAATTCCTCAAAAGACAACTCTAGTTTAGTTCGTACATAAGTCCATAATGTCGTGTGGTTGCTCAAACTAGGAACCTTAGAACCAAAGTCTAAAGTTTCAAAGTTTTCAAAACCTTTGACCCACTGACTACAAAGATGACCAAGAAACTAGAAAGACTTGCAAGTTTGCAACTCAACAAAGTGAGCCAACTCAAGGAATCAAGAAGTTATGAAAATTTAGAACTCCGCAACAAGGTTATAAATTATAAAACTCTGATGACTAGCAACCGATAAGGTTATAAATTATAAATCTCTGAGGACTAGCGACTAAGGTTAGGAAAAGCACCAAAACCGCGACTTTGAGTGATAGTAACCACAACAAAGAGACTAACCAAAAATCTATCATTCCAATTCCAATAATAGATAATCCACTAGCAAACTACTCAATAAACTCATAGATAATACACCGTAACTCAAAGGTTACGTATGCATGAACTTAAGTTACTCAACAAAATGAATTATACATGAATTATTAATGAAATCTGATCAATGATCTTTCATTAATCTTCTTTGTCATTATGCATTGATGTATGTTTTAATTCTGGATCTAGTTTAATAAACCAGTTAAAGTACCTTGATTAAAGCATGAATTCATATAAATATTTAGTGGATTTGATAAGTAGTACTAGTCATGGAGATTGAGTATCGATGTGTGAATTGTAATGCAATTTAACTAAGATTATGGATGCCTAGAATTAAAGTCACCTTATAGTTCATATTTTAATTGTGTTAAAAGTAAAACTTGAACATGTACTAAGCG
Source organism: Sequoia sempervirens (assembly GCA_007258455.2). Lineage (NCBI taxonomy): Eukaryota > Viridiplantae > Streptophyta > Pinopsida > Cupressales > Cupressaceae > Sequoia > Sequoia sempervirens. The sequence continues at coordinate 165,952 of VDFB02283377.1, forward strand.
ATTCATCACTCAGCTCAATGCTTAATAACATATTAGGAATAGTCTTAGTAGCATATACAATAATGAACATCAACAATCGTTTGAAGTGTATCTAGTAGTTGAAACCACTATCAGACTTTTTTTTCAAATGAAAAAAAAAAATACAGATAATTTATTATTCAACATTGACACATTACTGAAGTCTGAGTTGGAACAAAGACAACTCTACACAGAGCTGAGTTGGAACTTGGAAACCCATATTATCAAAAATCAAATCACTGCAACACCTTTTCTAGCAACTTCCACTGTTCAGGTGGTGGAATTGTCATTTGTTCTAACTAATGTTGTTTGACTTGAAGATTTGTTAACAATTCATGATTCAAATTGGAACCTGTCTTGCATTCTTCAGTTAATTTTGCATTCAAGGTTAGCAATGGTTTGATGGAATCCAAGTAGTTCACCACATCTGGGTTCTGAGGAAACTGGCCCAAATCAATCTTCATTGCATCCTCCATCTTCTTTCTGAAATCATTCTTTCCAATGAATCACTCATTTGTCTCAAAACCCTCTGGCAAACCAAGTTCTGTGAAGTTCCTTACCTTTTCATCCACCTTCTTCATCTTGTCTGCAACCAAATTCAAATATTCCTTTGTTTCACGCATTCTCAAACACTTTTCAATGATAGATGACAACGTCATTGATGTAGCAAGTCGATTAGTAATCCCTTTTGATTTCAAAACATTGTCACTGGCTTTGTAGACTATTTGTTGAATTTCTTTTACAAATTTCTCTAATGCTAGCACATTTTTGTTGTCCACTAAATATTTGTTGAGCTTCTTATGATGTTGTCTGATAGCATCAATCAATTGAAACGTGTCACACAAATGATCAATCCTCTGCATTATTTCATCCCAGATCTTTTGTTTCATATGGCTCACTGTCTCTCTACAAAATGCAAATAACTTATTTTGACAAGTCTCAATTTCATTTTTTGCTTCCATCACCTCTGCCACCAATCTTTCATTTCTTTTTCTCTCCTCCAATTTTTGTTCCCATTGTGCATTTCCATTCGAGATGCTTAGTCTTAGTTTTTCTAAAGTGGATTTTTCCTCATCATATTTCTTGTTGCTCTCATCTAGCCTTTTCTTCAGTTCATTCACTACAATCTCATTCTACTTATCCTCTTTGCTTGTTGATGCAGAGGAAATTTTTTTATTCTTTTTTCTAATTCATTGCTCTTGTTATCTGTTGCTTTCCTCTTTGCTTTCTCATTTGCTAGGTCTGCTTGTAACTTTTCAATTTGAGTCTGCAACCTTTTTTTCTCTCTATCTTGCTTTAGCAATGATGTGTACACAAATTCATTGTTCTTCTTTGATACATTAATTTTGTCAGTATTTCTGAATCCAGAAAAATCCAATTGAATATTGTTCACCTGGAATTCAGATCGAGCCATCTGATTTGCTGGTTTGTCTTGAACTGTGGGAACAAGAAATGTGTACTCCATGATTTCTTTATTTGTGTCAAATGTGGGTAATACCATGGTTGTGGCAGGCTTTGAAGTTACAACAGATGCACTCTCCATCAGTTGCTTCTTTTCTTTTTTATTCATGTTTGATTTATTTTTAAACTCTTCAATGTAATCAAAACCTAGGGACACAGGAACAATGGAATGCTTGAATGGTGAAGGAATAGGAGTAGTAGTAATTGGCACTGGGGGGGTGCCTGGAAATAACTCCTTTGTGGTGGATCCACTGGTAGTGTGACTTGGAGCTGTCAAAATCCTTTGCCTCTTTTGTATGCCTTGATCACCTGGTGTTTCTATGGTATATTGTATTGTTGTCCTCTTGTGTGTAGTTTGTTGTTGTAGCACATGTTGACCACTACTAGTACTACTACCCATACCATCACCACCAAAGGTAGTGCCAGTTGCACTAAGCTCTCCACCATGGGCATGTCCTAGTTGTGATTGTGTCTGACCATGAGGATGATGATTTGAAGCTCTAACAAATTGTCTTGTATGCCCTAGGTCTACTTTTTCACCTCCAATCCCAAGGCCAGAAAAATCACTTGCTTTTCTATGCTCTACATCTATTATCATCCAAGGGCTTTGTCTTTGGGATCCCAAAGGACCACCTTCATAACCCATTTTTTCAGCTATGGCTGCTCCAGTAGTATATGCTTCATTTGTGGCCTCACTTAAACCAAGTTTGAAATTGACATGGCTTCCTTCTTCCCTATCATCATTAGATTCATGATCACTTTCTTTACCTTCTTGTTCATCTGGATGCTCTATATTGCACAATTTGCTAAACTCACCATCTTCTTCATTATCTCCATACTTTGCAAGAGCTCTTGGTTCACCTAGCTCCTTCCTCATAGACCAAAAGGCAATAATTTTTTATTGTGACCAATTCTTTTCTGTAACTTCCTTCTCTAGAGAACCTGGCATTTTTACTCTACTACATGGTTTAACACTTTTTTGATAAAAATTGTTGTACCTCCTAATTTTCTTTCGATGCAATGCCATAATTTCTACTAACAATTGCTCAAAAGAAATAGCATTCTTAGAAGCACTTTTCTCCATTGCAATTTTGACCTCATCCCAAGAATCCTTGTTTCTCAAGTTTTCGAGCAAGGGTTTACTTTCATGTTGAATTATACTTGCAACATTCTTATTGAGCACAATCATTGATTTAATGGTGTCACATGGATCATACTGCCAGTGACAGATAGCATCAAAATCAAAAAAATTCAAAAGATTATGTGCCACACTAAATGCTTTTCTCTCGAATGTGATCCCTCCACATGAAAAAGGTAAAGAAGGAAATAAGGTCTTCTTTTGCTAACTGGTAAAGTGCAGTTCATCAGTACTTTGCATCTGCTTTACATATTCCAAAGCAAAATTCTTTTCTGTCACATGTATTGGAAGTTTGTATGGTTGTACTCTCGATCCATAAAATCTTAGCACATTATATTCTTCCATTAAGTACCAATCAGCCAATTGTATTTCTTTTCCTAGTTGAATGCAGTTTCTACATGACATAGGCAATCTAGGCATTGGATTATTTGTAATTGCTTGATGCAATGGAGCCAAAAAGTAGTCTAAAAAATGACGGTAGTTCCTTCAAGAATCATGCATCCTTATAACAGTGGTCCATTCATATACTGGAGCCATTTTATTTTCCTTAGGATTACTATAGGGCCGAACTTGAAGCTTGTTGGTCTGAAACATTCCTCTGAATTTCAATAGAAAAAGATAGCACAAGTAGGTTGTGAACCTAAATGTCTTGGTGGAACCTCCTTTAATCATTAAAAATTGTTTATGCATGGATTCTACAATGTGCTCAATAAATTTATATTTGACATGTTGAACACCATAATGGATATTATACACCATTTCAAGGAGGCATGCACCCACTTCCAAATTGCTATCTAGTCTGAGGCAAAATGCTAGCATGGAAATAGTATCATGAACCCATGGTTTAAAAATTTCCAAATCATAAGGAGGCTTATGATCACCTTTCAATTTGTTTCTATCCTGAACTATTATGTTTAAGAAATATTTTTTCTCCATTTCATCCACTGCTTCATAATCACTAGCAAGCTTTTCTAGGTCAATGTGGACATTTCCAAATTCTTTGCCTTCAGTTGTAAATGTAAACCCCAACACTTTTCCAAGTTCTTCTACATTAATGGATAACAATTCTTCTTTGCTATCTTTATTAACAATTGCTCTTTTGTTATCATCATAATTTTGGGCACAGACCATGATAAATTTAGGGCAAGGGAAAACCTCATGTAACATCACACGCCCTAATCCAGTTACCCACGGTGCACTGATACTATTAACTTGCATTTGCTTTGAGGCCTTATTCTCAGATGAAAATCTAAGTACTGAGGTATGCCTACCATAGGTTTCAGGATCATAAGTATCATGGTATTCATCAGTGAAACCTGGGGTTTTAAGAAATTTTACATAATGTATTTTTTTATCTGACATTGCTCTAGTGGTACTGCTAGTAGACATGCTTATACAATGTGAAACTATGAATTCCCTATTAGTCCTTAATTTTTCTTAATTCTTAAGTCTCTTAGCCCTAAACCCAAACTTCAAAGTTTGACAAAATAAGATTTTAAGAAACACCAAACGATGAAACATAGCCACATGAATTCTTTCACTTACCCGACTTTTGATTCTTGGAAAGATTAATGCCGACAGTCATGGAAACTGGGTTTTTGGAATGGCTTTGTTGGAAGCGGAACTGTGGAACCCAAAATAGGGTGGTGCCATGGTGTGCTGCAATGAGCAAACTGAAGACTGAAATCTCCCCGTGTGTTGACCTTCTCACTTAAAAATAAAATCACTTAGTAGTATAAGCTGAAAGTGCTTTTTTCAGTCCTGTATTGACAACAAATTCTAAAGAACCTAAACCGTTGATCTTTGTAAATCTAACGGTTATAGGGCGATTCTGGATGTTTAGGTTCACAACCCTAGCGCTTCGTGCATTTCATTCCAGAATGCAACTACAACATACATCAAATGTTCATCAAACAGTTGAGTAATTTATGATATATATTATAAATAGTAAACATTTGTTTTAAAAAAAAATTCAACCTTTAATGCGCTAGAATTCACATCAACGCCTTTATAAAATGAATTACAATGTCACATTAATAACACAACCATTAATAGCACAGTAACACTTAACATTGCAAAGGACTTAATAAAAGGAATTACAATGTCACATAATCACATTAATAGCACAACCATTTATTTTTATTACAACTAAATGGGAATTGTCAATTTCACATTATTACATAGTAAAAATACAAATGTAAGCGCAAGCGCCACACTTCTTCCATGGTCTCTGAGTCCCGACTCTCTGTCATCTGAAAATAAATGCATGGAGGGGGGCCACCGCCAATCATGGTTTATGAAAAATATGCATGGGGAAAGGGGGGTAAATCAAATGGGGGAAATTAGAGCTGTTAAAGATACAAAAAGTACTTATCCCCTTTGAAAATTAGAGTCATGCATAGGATGAGGGGTTGTAAAACTACTCCCATCTTCTACTTGTTGCTTCCATACACTTGGAGAGCACTTATCTCCATCAGAGTTCCCCGTCCTAGCTCAAAACCTATATGAGAAGTCTGGTCAACCAAATCAAATTCTTTCCAATTTCACCCATTCTGAACTTGAAGAAAATTGGTCTTTTTCTCTGTAACTACATAACTACAGGAAGGAGAATTTAGAGTATCCCCAATAATACCATATCATCTTCTTCCTGAATCCTTATTTACCCTACAAATGAAAACCCTTATGACAATTCAAACATTGCACTTGAGAGTCAATAGTATAGCCTTTAGCCTTCAATGAATTATTTTAGTTGTGCTCACTATCCTTATTTATGGGCCAACAGTGCAGCCAATAGTGCCACTACTAGCCTGGTCCCTGTGTACACCTCACACGTGTCACGTGTGAGGTTGGGTTACTATAGTGATAATCACGATTTGCGCAAACCAAAAAACCAACTTAATCGATTTGAGTACTTAACTTTAGTATTTGTATTGCTTTATGTTTTACTTTTAAGTTTTAAATCTACATGCAATTATTTCATAAATAGACAATTTCTTAAAGGAAAAAAAACTGATATGAATAGATTCATCAATTGCTTTTTTGTGCTTTTTAATAGCACAATTGCTATGATTTCATCAATTTCTTTTTAATAGCACAACCATTTATTTTATTGCAAATGAATGACAATGTCACATTATTACAGAGTACAAATACAAATGTAAGTGTAAGCACCAAGCTTCTGCTGGACCGTTGGTGAAAACGTAAATGTAATACATGTTTGCTTGAAAATAATGGGACTTTCTGGGTCAACCATGGGCTCTGAAAATAAATGCATGGGACTTCCTGGATCAAGCAGTAGCTTTGAAAATGAATGCATAGAGAAAAGGGGGCCAATCAAACCGGGGAAATGGGAGCTGTGAAGATACAAAATGTACTTCTCCCCTTTGAAAATCAAAGTCATGCAGAAGATGAGGGGTTGTAAAATTGCTCCCATCTTTTACTTGCAGCTTCTATGCACTGGGAATAGCGGTTATGCCCATCAGAGCACCTCTCCTGGTTCAAAACCTGTCTGAGAAGTCAGGTGGACCAAATCAACTTCTTTCCAATTCCACCCATTCTGAACTTGAAGCCTGAACAAAATTGGTCATTGACTTTGTGACTACATAATTGTAGGTAGGAGAATTTAGAGTATCCCCAATAATGCCACATGATCTTCCTGAATCCTTATTAACCCTAAAAAATGAAAACCCTTACGATAATTTGAACATTGCACTCAATAGTAAGGTCTTTATCCTTCAATGAATGATTTTAGTTGTGCTCACTAGTCACTATCCTTATTTAGTTATATCTGGGCCAACAATGCCGCCAATAGTGCCACTACTAGCCTGGTTCCAATGTACACCTCACACATATCACGTGTGCATTGTGAGGTTACATATACCGTATAATCATGATTCATAATGGTGATTCACGTAAACCAAAAAACCAACTTAATCGATTTGTGTAACAGTAACTTAAGCCTTACATGTACAATTAAAATGTTTAATTTGATTGACGTCTGGCTGCACGAAAATTGTACCTCAAGCCTTACATGTACAATTAAAACTTAAGCCTTACATGTACAATTAAAATGTTTAACTTGATTGGCGTTTGGTTGCACACAAACTATACCTCAAGCGGACAAGTGACAAGATTTCAAAATCGCCAGACTCTAGTGTCACTCGAATGATATGAATTATGAAAATTTGAAATCATTACAAATCTTGTTTCATTAAATCTATGACTCATGAGTGGTTCAATCAATCGCTTAGGATGTTCATATGGCATTAATCGCCGCGAGCAATATGACTACAACATATTCTTCAAAAAGATTCAAAATTTCAATTAAATGAAATTTAATATGCCGAGTCATTGAAAAGAGAGAAATGAGCCTTGATCTCACCATGTGTCTGCATCTAATGGTTCTAGTGTTATTCCAGAGGTTTCAATTCCCAAGTCTATTGCTTCAGAGATTTACTTGCGGAATGCACCTACAACCGTCCATCAAAAATTCATCAAATGGTCATGGTTAGATTGATTTGCAACATCCTTTGTGTAAAACATTCTTAATTTTTTAAGCATTGGTCCTATGTTCTTCCTAGGTGGTCCCTCTTTTAAAACAAACTTAATGCATGTGCATATTTCTACTACTTGAGTTCTTCTATCGCTCATCGCCAAAATCCAACCTGTCGGATTCATTACCATGATGATGACCCTTGATCTAGCCATGTGTCCACATCTAATGGTTCTAGTGTTATTCCAGAGGTTTCCATTCACAAATTTAGTGCTTGAGAAATATACTTCCAGAATACAACTACAGCTGTCCATCGAAAATTCGTCGAACGGTCTTGGTCCATAATGTCGTGTGGTTGCTAAAATTTAGAACCTTAGAACCAAAGTCTGAAGTTTCAAATTTTTTGAAACTTCCAACCCACCGACTACAAAGATGACCAAGAAAGGCTTGCAACTAAGTTACTAAGGTAGTAAGGTTAGGAAAAGTACCAAAACCTCGACTTTGGTGAATTAAGATAGGAAAGGTGATAAGCACGGTGCATTTATGGAGAAGGCTGGCGAAATGAGGTGTTATAATGACATTCACCTATCACCCTCGATGTTTCTTCGAGTTCGAGTGTAAGGATAATAGGATTGTATCCTTTCGACGACGGGTGATAGGTTGGAAGCTAGTGAAACAGAAAAGCAATGGAGGCCAGTTTCACCATGACATCATGGAGGAAGTTGGATCCCTTTGTGGGTAAAGCATTTGTGCAAAGGTTGCGAGGTTTATTTCTCTACAAGGAAAAGTAGGTGGTGCAAGTAGTTCAAATAATGTTGGGGGATGGATTCAAAAAATTGACACATAGATTCAGAACGAATATGGATATCTATTCGTTGGTCATGGCTTGGGGTTTAGACTTAGGAGAACCAGTGAACGAGGTGAGGAGAGTAATGAAAACTCTATGCATAAATATTTTTTAGTGGACATGGAAAGCATTCTGCAATGGGTGATACCAGGAGTAGGGTTGGTAAAAATAGAAGGAATAGATGGTGGGGGCCCAGAGCTTGCGGATTTAAATCACCTCTTTATCAGATGGCCAGAGGGTCGCACTAAGGATTGGTGGCGAGAAGGAGCCAAGCATGGGTGGAAAGCACTTAAAATATGTGTTGAGCTAATGGCATTAGAGGAAACAATAGAAAATCTAAAAGAAGTTGCCAGAGAGGAGATGCGCGAAAAGAAGGGGTTGCGTCCGCAGAAGAAGCCAAAACCGTTAAAGGAGATACTACCACTGGAGATGGGCAAGTCTTCGAAGAAGAATGAGTAATAATGGTTAACGTAAAGTGTAGTTTTATGTTTTGTTTTTAGCCTCTACTATAAAGGCGTAGTTGTTTAGGGAAGTTCTGATACTCTAGTTTTTGAGCTGGTTATTCAGCTTTTTTGGTAGTTTTTGGATGTTGCTAAGTTTGTAGAATCTGTATCTTTTTCTTTATAATTAATAAAATAAACAAGTATCATCGATCATCTTTTTTGGTAGTTTTTGGATGTTGTGAACTTTATAGAATCTATATCTTTTTCTTTATAATTAATAAAATAGAAAAGTATCATTGATAAAAAAAAAAATTCTTAAATTTTTAAGCCTTGCTCCTACCTTCTTCCTAGGCAGTCCCTCTTTTAAAACAAACCTCATGCTATCGCTCATCGCCAAAATCCAACTCGTCGGGTTCATTACCACGATGATGACCCTTGATCTCGCCACGCGTCTGCATCTAACGGTTCTAGTGTAATTCTGAAGGTTTCAATTCACAAATCTAGTGCTTGAGAGATATACTTCCAGAATGCAACTAAAGTCGTCCATCAAAAATTCATCGAACGGTCATGGTTAGATTGATGTGCCACATCCTTTGTGTAAAACGTTCTTAATTTTTTAAGCCTTGGTCCTACGTTCTTTCTAAGCGGTCCCTCTTTTAAAACAAACTTAATGCACGTGCATATTTCTGACACTTAAGTAGTTCTATTGCTCATCGCCAAAATCCAACCCGTTGGATTAATTACCACGATGATTACCCTTGATCTCGCCACGTGTCCACATCTAACGGTTCTAGTGTTATTCTGGAGGTTTCCATTCACAAATCTAGTGCTTGAGAGATATACTTTTGGAATGCAAGTACAACCATCCATTGAAAATTCATCGAACGGTAGTGGATTCACCACTGAATTTAATTGGCCAATGAATTTTTTTATTAGTTTGATATCATGTTTAATTCGCCAATGTTTTTTTCTTAATCATTTGAAAATAGTTTAATTTGCTAATGAATTTTATTTTTTTGTTTGAAAAAAAAAACGCCAACAAAATTATTATTTTTTGGTTTGAAAACAGGTTTAATTCGCTAATGGAAATATTTTATTGGTTTGAAAATAGATTTTAATAGCCAATGAAAATATTTTAGTGGTTTTAAAAAATTTGCAATTCACTAGGATTTTCCAGAGACTTCTAGCGATTACAAAAGATTCGCCAATGGGGATTATTTTTTTTTCACGAAAAACGAAAAAAATTTGCTTCTAAAATTAATATTTTTTCGGGAAGTATGAAAGATCGCCAGGATTTTACAGATTCTTCGAGGGGGGGGGGTTTCTTAAAGTTTTCCCTAGTCATGGGGGTATCTTTTACTATCAAATTCAATACTTTTCTTTCTTCCTATACTTACCTATTAGCCTATTCAAGGTAACTTTAAGAAGGATCATGCATTCATCTTTAATATTCAATGTTCTTTCCAAATTAAAGCACTTGCATGGTGAAAAACTTATGTGATGTGTTTGATTTACCACCATATGTATTGGATCGTCTAGTAACAAGTAGACTAGGCCAAGATCCTAAATGTTATCAAATATTTGAATCACCTAGAAATAAAGTATGCTAATACAAGTGATTATTTTATCAAAGAGTAAGTTCATGGAAATGAGGGACCAAAAAGGGGTCTTAAGTGGCCACTTTTTTTAAATAAAAAAATATTGATCTTGGATGAGAAATTGAAAATAGTTACACTCAAGATTTGAAAATACAACAAGAACAAGAGTCATAGTGCTCTAAATCTATTTTCTAAACTACTATTTTTTTAAATGGTGAAGGATATGGGGTTCAAAAAGGGGGAGCACACAAAGTGTTCATGTTTCTATCAAAAAAAATATAGTCTAGTGTGATGTAATTCCCCAAGCCGACATGCTCAGAACAAAACCTGACATAACATTTTTTTAAAATAATGACAACAACGCTAATAATACAACAATGACATGTCACACTTGCACAACAACATGCACACAAGTGTTGCAATGAAAAACAACAACAATAATAAGGTAACTTCACCATTGCATAAGCAAGGTGGAAAAAATGGAAGACTAACCATTTGTGGGATAAATCCACCATGATGAACATACAAAAAAGAGAGAGAACAACACCTACACAATGATCGATTACTAAACCAAGATCGCATTCTCTCACCACACCACACCAAGATAGGATGAGGGAATCATCAACCTACAATCCACATCCAAGAACACTTTATAACTCTAAAAACAAGGGAAAACTTTCACAATAGTTTTCCTAACCAAGAGGCACAAAATCTCCACTAACTTGAATGACGACGTCACTTCTAGAAAATCACACTCTTCCCAAGACATCTTGTCGTCACATGACAACATACAAGTGAGAGGATACTACTTCACAACACCCCATGACCTATGAGGAATATGAAGGACACAAACAAGGCCAACCAAAAAGGATTACAACCTTCCCAAGTCTTCACAAGACTAGGTGCATAATCTCCTTAACCCTAGGTTTGACAACCAGGCAACAATGAGAGAAGGAACACAAAAGGAGGCAAGAGAAGCAACAAGTACTCAATGAAAACACATAAGAACATGCAAACAACACCACTAGACCCCTAGGACCATGAGGAACAACTTTCATTTAGATGGTTTTCCCATACAAGGCTCTAAAACAAAGAAGAAAGATCAAGTCTTGAAATAGAGATGCTTGACTAGGTTTTTGAGGGTTCTGATGACTAAAACGATTAAAATGGGAAAAATATGACAAAAAATATTTGTTAGTGGCATTGGGCTTAGAAAAACACTGGCTAACCATGGTTGAGAGGGTTAAAATTCTATTTTTTTATGGGAACAAGGCTTCCCAAACACAAGATTAGGCCACCCTAATAGTGTTAGTAAAGAAATTAAATTTTTAGCCTATCAAACCAAGCAGCCCAAACATGCAACCAAGCCATCCAAACATGCAACCAAACCTCCCAACATGCAATCAGATTGCCCAAACATGCAACCAGACTATCCAAACATACTAGGGTGCCCAACTAGACTTAGAAACTTTATGATTGAGTTTGGAGGCTCTTGAGCAAACCAAGTCACCCAGATACAACATCGAGCCACCCAAACTCACATAAAGACACTAATATTCATTTTAAGCACTAATTGAAGTATTCCTAAGTTATTTTTAGCCTTTGCATATTATAATATTAAAAATTATAAAGTAATCGTGCTTGGTACCAAAATCAAGACACGTAAATATGCCAATACACTTCTCTATTAACAATTTTACATTTGAATCAAAGAGAGGTCATTTCTCATCAATATTATAATTTTTATGAAAGTAAAACATCTAAAATACATGAAATAAAATTGGTAGAACATGGTACCATGATGTCCCTCAATCCACGAACCTTTGATCAGGCCAATAGTGGTACTACGTCACCCAACCTTGTGGAATCAAAAGATCCACTCCCACCGTGCTAGGAGATAGTCACATGGGCCACAAGCACAACACTCATGCCAAATACATGGGGAGATGGCTTACACACACCATACACAAAAGATGCACTCAACATACACATGATATCTCATACAATCATCTAAATCACATAATGGGTCCAAGAAAAGTCATCATTTGGCACAATCACAAATGGCATAACACAATCCACATTGGGAAAACCCACCAATGTCACATAAAATAATTTACTTCCAAGCCAACTCACCAATGTCATACAAAGAATCATCCTTAGGAAAACTTGGGAAAACTCACCAAGGGCATAACACATGAAATCGTCATTGGAAAAACTCACTAATGGAAAACAACACAAGAACATGGAAGGGAATACATCCTCCTTCAGGTGCTATTCAACTACATTAGGGTTAGATATATTAGAGAGTGTAAAATCCCCATTTCAGGCATAATAATTTATTTTTTTTAATAACAATGCACAACTACCAACTTAAACAATTGAGCACCTCCCATGAAGCTTAATAGTGTCAACTTCAATACTTCTCCATTCCCATGGTGGCATCAACTCATTCTAGCCAAATATATGCTTGCACAAAAGAGTGACATAGTCCCAAGTTTAAGGTCTTTCCTAGACCTATGACCTAAGCCTTGAGGGTTCATGATGATCCTGCCTACATATCCCCTCATGGGAATCAAAAGCATCATAGTTTTCCCCACAATGATAGAGGGAGTTCAATCTCACCTCTTGTATGAGATCTATTATCTCACCTTTAACCCATAACTATGAATTTAGTACATGTAAGCTATTGACATAGTCTATTATAATATAATGATAATAATCTTGCCATTAAGTGTTGGTCCATACCAAACATTTCCAGGAATTAGTGTATAAACATTCACAATATTCACAAGGGGAATATCATACCATAATCCCAAAGATCATACATGATGTAAGTCACAAGCATACCTCCATATACACAAGTTGACTAGCTCGTACACATCAGTAGTATAACAATGATTGAATCATACACAAATCATAAGTATAATGATGATTAGCTCATGCGTACATCACAAGTACAACAATGATTGTCTCATATAGATATCACATTTATATTAGTGATTGGCTCCAACATATATCATAGATACACAGTCACAAGCTCTAACCATACATCACAAATACACAATAATTAGCTCTAGCATACATGAAAAATACACAGTGACAAGCTCCAACATACATCTCATCCACAATGGTTGGTTAACAAATCACACTGGCTAACACATCACAATGGAAAACACATGTCCATAATGCATCCTAGATAGAAAGAATATCAATGCATTGCACACTACACTGTGGGTCCTATCCTTTCCATCAGTCTTCTGTACCATTGGAAAAATGGGAAGAGGATTCGGTGCATCCCATACTACACCACGGGTCCATCCTCAACCCCACAAGGCTAAGTATATAATCTGACAACTGGGAGGGGATTTGGTGCATCCCATACTACACTGCTTTTCTGCTGAGAAACCTCTATCATTTATACTTGGAGGGACATCTCTAGCCTAACCAAAAGCTCCCATTTCCTCACAAATAGAAGGGACGCAGTCAAAGGTTGTGGGGTTTTGGCTTTTTACCCTTGCTACTATATTTGTTCCAAATTTTCTAAGTCTTTCAGCACATCCACTTTGTGCATAACCTACAACTATTGTTGCTCACGTTAACACATTTCGTAAGACATTTCTTCCAAATATCACCATACTACACATATATTGCTATCATTCTTCTTCGCATTCTCTCTATTCTCTCTCTCTCTGCCCCTCTGAACCAGTTTCCCCTTTGTATTTTTTTCCTTAAACTCTACCCAAAAACGTGTGCCTCCATACTCCCATGCCATAGAAATATAAGGCGAGTTCTCCTTGGAGTTCATGGTATTCCTACAAATTTCTTCTCTTTCTCTCCTTCGTGCTCTCTGCATTTCTTCTCCACGCATATTTTTTTGGTCTCTCTATTTTCCAACCCAGACTCTATGAGTGACTGAAGGGGTTGCGATGAATTTAATTTTTCCTTTTTTGTGCCTTTTTCTCACGCTTCCTATCATCTATAAGGTTCTTTGTGGTTGGGATTCCATGCCTCTTAATGGCACAGACACCCTTATTTTGACCTATGCCATCCTCTCTTTTCTACCAGTCTTATTTTGGTCTTGGTCTATCCAATCATGTGAATAATTAAGGAGAAAAGTAGGGGTTCAATGCCTCATAAATGTGGGCTCCCCACCTCTGATCACTTCTTTCCTTGTTTTTATATTTATTATCTAACTCCACCTATACTGTCCAACAAAGATGTCATTGGCCAAGGATGTGACAAAGAGAAAGGGAGGGAATGCCATCTTCAAACACTCATGTGGGTGATGGGTGTAGATAATGGCTAGTTTTTCCTTCATTAGTTTATGATTTTATAATTTCATTTGCTAAGTTTCACAAACCATTCCAAGGCTTCATACATCTTTCATATGCCTTTTATTCACATTGACAGACCTAAATACGTGGAAATATAAATATGATATATTGATATATGCTTGTGTGAATGTATGAATGTTCATAAGAATTAGTATGTTTTTATGATTTAATTATGATTGTTAATGATGTGAATGCCTTGGTAGAAAAACCAGAGTCTTGCAGCCAAGAAGACTATAGCCTACAACAACTGGATTTACAACCTGCAATAAAGGATTGTGAATGATTTCAGGGGAGAAACCAAAATGATTGAAGTGCAACAGTTTCAAAGGAAAGCGAAGGTGGCTATTGAATGGTCAGCCATGAGTCACCATAATTACACTTTTATCCACCAATAAGGAAGCTAGAAGAAGTTTGTTCCAAATAGGAGTGACCCATGACATGTTAGTTTTCATGAAACATGTCCTTTTCATGATGGTTAGCCATTAGGGGCAGAATCCTAGTTTGGCTTTTCTTCTTCTATTTCAAATTTATAGTTTTCTATTTCAAAGACTAGTCTTGTCCCTATCCTTCAAGGAGAGTTAACATATGCATTAATGTTCTATTTTTAGTCCTAGGATGAATAAGACTTCGCATGAGCCTATACATTGGGTTTTGTGGTTGAGGAGAAAATCTAGCAGTGTGATTGTGTTTACTAGTTAATTGTTGCAAGTTTTTTGTTATCAAGTTGCAATAGATATGTACTACTAAATGATAAATCCTTAGAGATTCTTGCTAGACTATAAGAAATCCAATTTTCATGCAATAAAGGAGTTTAGTTTGCTGTCATGATTTTTTGATCAAGTAGTGTACATTTGGTATCTTCTGTGGGTGTAGCAACTCGAGCAAGGGCCACTCGAGGTACTGCCAACCCACCTTATTTTTTGTTATTAGATTAGATGCTACATTACTAAATTCATTTAAGATAAGTTTTCAATTATATGCATGTGAATTTCATGAATGATATTTAGTAGCATGAATTACATCTTGTAACATTAGATTGATCTATTCTCCGAAGAAGTTAGAATTCAAAAGTTAGAAGTATTAGTTAGTTGCAAGTTCATATTCAATAGTTAGGAATAAGTACCTATAGCATAAGCAACATATTTATGTTAATTCCCTCATTTTGTAATTTTATGATTTATTTCTTTTTCCAACCTTTTATTATTTTCAGTGTATATGTGACCACCTATGTTCCATTGATATAGGCCATAGTTATGATACTTGGATGCACATATAGTGCCAACACTATCAAAATATTACGAGCCCTGGTTGATAATTAAATGCAGCCTTTTGTGAAGGTTTGGTGAACTGTTTAGTTAGGAACCCATCCTCTAAATTGTGTGTCTACTTACAAACACCAAGTTAATCAGACATTAGAAAGGCCTTACATTTTTGGCATCATTTCTAGGGATGATGCTACATCCAAGTTTCTACTATGTATTTTCAAGCTTTCATAGTTTAGTGTTTTTGTTTTCAGCATTAGGGTAACTAAAGTTTTAGCCATCAACACAAACACACTTTACTAAATGTTAGCCTATTTTAATCCTTGAGATTAAAATAAGTCTTAGACGTTGTAAAGGGGACCATTTTTTAAAGCTAAGTGTTTAAAAATCATAGAGTGTTAAAAAAAAGGCACAATGAGAAAGCTTGAAATATTTTTAGGCAAGGAAATATTGAAGAGTTTTGTGAAGTCTAGGTGCCAAAAAGTTGGGAAAAGGAGGCCAATTTTGTTTCCTTCATCCATGTAATAGAAAATTTAGGGCTTTCAGTTTGATGGCACTGAAGAGGTCCAGAGGATGAAGTCACCATGTTACAAGCAAGAACCTACGGAATAGAGGGCACATTTTGTTTGCTCTAGATAAATCTCCTTTGTTGGCATTGAAAGCTCTCCATGTTGTTGTGTCACAAGGAAATAAAGGCAGGTCATAAAAGTTACATGGATATTAGGGGGCCACATTGAGCGTACAATGTTGGGTATGCCATCACAATCACCATATATCATTGAAGTGCTAGTTTTGTCTGTGTTTTTCCAATATATTGTGGTTTGAAGATTTCAAAGTCACCATTTTGATATGAAAGATAAACCTTGAAGCCCTGGGGTACTATGGTGAACTATAGAGTGAAAAATTAGGTTCAACGTGTAAAGTGAAGGTTGCATGAAGCATTCTTTAACATGATATTCAGTGTGGAATGTGCTCTATTTTTCTTTTGTCTATACTTGTCCATGTTGTCAAATTTTAAGTATGAATACCCAAGCTTTGCCATAACACATGAGAATGGTATGTACACTGCATTTTGGTTGGTCTGCACATGCTAGGAGTGGTGAAAATCTATCTTGTTGATATTAAGTTAACCTTGAAACAAGATATGCTACAATAAACAAGGCTGAAGAGATAGTGAAACTTTGTTAAATGGAAAACAAGTCACAGATGGACCAAGGATAAGATTGGGGAAAAATGGATAGTCCAAGATAGACACAATCAAATGAAGGGTATGAGGATAGTCATGCTTCTTAGTTATGATTAAATGCACAACCAAATAAAGGGAATAAAAGATGAATGAAAAGAGGAGAGTCATCACTGTCCAATAGTCATAGGAAGATAGAATGGTTGAAGGAAGTATATGAGGAAGGAAACAAATTAAAATCTCCCATAGTCTTGGTAGTAGTATGAAGACCTTAAGAGACTTAAGGATCGTGAGAAAAGGGGCAACACTGTCTTATGCAGATTTTGTTGTGATAAATCTAGCATATACTATTATTCATTGTCTTTATTTTTATAGTTGGAAGACAAGGTTACAAATGACAATCAAAAGGGTTGTGAATAGGAAAAGTTACAGTGATACAAATGAGTTGCATGACAAATTTTTAAGGGGTAGTCCATAAGGTTAAATGTATGTCAAGTAGAGTTAACATGAAAATCATGAAAAGGAAAGAAATTACAATTAAAGGATAGTTATAGTGGAGATGAAATACAACCCATTCACAACAAAGAGTCCAAACAAAGAAGAGAATAGTGCTTTGAAGAGGACATCAGGTTTCAAAGATGAGCTTATCCATGAAAGTGATGTCTAAAGATAGTTGTTAACCTACATACCTCTAAGTGGTCAATAATAGTGATAACAATGCATCTTGACAATGTTTTGTTTAATGGATCAAGATCTTGGCAAAGGCCATGTAGATGCACTAAGGATAGTGTGACAGTTACAATTAAAGGATAGGTTTGTTATAATCAAATGACAAATAAAAGAACAATGCACATTCAAAGTAATCAGACATATGGACATGATCTAAAGGGGGGTGTCCTTTGATATCAACATTAGGTTCAAACTTCAAAGTGGCAGTCCCATGGTGGTAAAGTAAAATCATGTTAATATTCAAGTCATGATCTAGAGGAGGCATTCCTTTGATATCAATATTAGGTTCAAACTATGTAAAGTCGGTTTGATTTGTATATATGTACACTTGATTTGTATATTTTTACAAGAAAATTTTGGTCCCTTCTGTACAAGCATGTCTCTTATAAGATACTTACATGCAGTGCTCTTGTTTATGTGTATGATTTGTAGAAAATAATCACACTCATACCTACATCTCCCTTGATTTTTTATATATGTACATAGTTCATTTCATCATAGATAATTATTATAAGTATTATAATTTTGACTATGTTGTTTACTAAAGGAGACATACATTTATAATTGTCACTAGCTTTAAAACAATCACAATACTAATATTTTTAGTATACCATTCATGAAATAAACCTAACCACACCTTTCATAAATTATATATACCACAACATAATAAAATACTCTTTGAAACTGTAATTATTTCTATGGTTACAAAAAATTCTTACAAGTATAACCACTAAGTGATGGAAGCTTTATACCTACAAACAAACTAAAATAAAAGATGTATTTGAAATTTTTTAAATGGTGTGGTTAGAGAATTAGTTACTAAATATTTGTACCTTGATCACATGGGAAATAGAGTTTAACACAACCCTCAACACTTTTTTTCATCCTTATCATTGTTGTTTTGTGAAGTTTAGAAACTTCTTTATCTCATGTAGATAATAGAGTTTGTCCTCTTACCCATTCTTGACAGGGGCAGAGGTCCTTAACTTCATATTTTCCCCATATTGTGGTTTTTGAAAATATAGAAATTATCCTTGTGGAGGAGCATTAGGAGTTGATGGGAAATCATGTCGGTAGTTCCCTTATAGTTCATACTTACACTATTGGAATTGGCCATGTAGTGGCTTGGATCTTGTGCTACCATTTTGAATGACTTTTTGGTTACATGGAGGATGTGGAGTTGATCATTTGGTGACCTAGAAGATCCTAGAATACCCCCCCTAGATAGTTGGTCATGCAAAGGTTGTGGAGTTATTCATATGATGACTTGGAAGCTCCTGGAGAACCTAGTCTATTGTTTTACATGTACTTGGTAGAGTAAATTTTCATACTTTGAATAAGATCTCCTAGATGCATGTACCTAGTGGAGGTTATGGAGTTACTCATTTTGTGGCCTGGAGCTTATATAAAGTCCCTTGGTATTTTTAAATATATGTATTTGCATATTCCAAATTCATGGTGTTTAAATCTATTAGTTATAAATTTGTGATATTTCATCATTCAAATAATGAATCTTTGGTCCTAGGATTTGCAAGTGATTTGGATGTGTTAATAATTTAGATTTAAATAGATGCATTTGTCATGTATTATTTAGATTTGCATATCTATGGAAGATTAGTTTTTATATTGTAACTCCCAAAGATTATTCATATGAATATATTTTTAGAATGTGTGCATGCTTTCAAGTATGATATATGTTTGTATGATATATGAAGAGGAATTTAAAGTGTACATTATGTATGATATTATAGATATGAAGATAAATGGTGGAATGGTTTTTATGGTAAGTGCATTTTTTTGGTACTTTGTTGATTGATAAAATGTGAGTTTCAAGTGTTGTACAAAATTTTAGGAGCTCCAATTGGTAATTAGAGTTGTGAAGGATCAATACAGACCTAATGCATTTGGTTAGAGGTCTTGAAACTAAATATTAACTCAAAAATCATTTTTTTTACTTTTGCTGCCTTGTCAAAACCCTACCTAGGGTTTAAGGAGGAAATTTGGAGTTTTAGGGCTTAAACAAATACCTAATTGATGAAATTAGGTTCTTAGGTTTTATTCAACCTATTACACTTGTCCAAGTAGGTTTTTAAGCATTTTGGGCATGTGTGGGTGTGTTATCTTCCAAAATCTCAATTTTGGAGACATTGAGGGCTAATTAAGATTGATAATTATTCATTCTGAGGGGTATACATTTTAGATTTGAGGCTGCAATTACAAGGGGAGTTGTATCTCCATAAAGGGTATACGAAAGTGTGTTTATATTCCTAATAAACTCCATAAAAATTGTTGTCAAATCATATTTTTCCTAGAACAAGGCTACTGGGAAGGATAAACATGGCTAAGTAGGCCATTTTTATGTTTTGTATCTCTCGAGGAAAAAAAAATTGTTCCAACACATTAGAGTGGGTGGGTGAATCTTAGGAAAGGCCTCTATTTATTTCCAATGACACCAAGTCATCTTAAACTACACTATTTTGGCATTGTCTCTTTAGAGCCCTGAGTGCAATAAAATTGTCAAACTATGATGAACTATTTCTTGAAATTCATAGCATATATGGATTTTCTTTCTTAACCAAAAAATTCACATAGGGTCCCTCCACAATAAAATATCTCAATTATTAAAATATTTAATCCATTTGATCGTGGGGAAAATATTTTAAAAGTTACAAAAAGAGTCATTTGTGTTCAGTGAAAACTTGTCGACAACCATATTTTGTGTTATGTGCATCATCGAGTTGAACCGACTATGCCAACATAATTAGGTGGGTGGGTGAACACTAGGGAAGGTCTATGTTCATTCCCCAAGGTAATTTATTGTTCTAGGCTACACTATTCCAACACAGTCTCTTTACAACCCTAAGTGCAAAAAAATGTCAAAATATGATAAACCATTTCTCACAATCCATCGCACCTATGAAAATTGTCTAAAATTATAGGTGCACATAGGGTCCCTCCATAATAACCTCAAATATTTAAAATCACCAATCCATTTGACTATGGCGATAATGTTTCAAAAGTTGCAAAAAATCTCATTTGTTTTCAATGAAAGGTTGTCGACAGCCATATTTTTTGTTTCATGTGGCATGCGAACAAAATGACTGCACCAACACATATGGTTGGGTGGGTGAAAAATATATAAGGCTTTATTTGTTCCCTAGGACAATCGATCATTCTAGGCTACACTATTCTAGTGTAGTCTCTTAAGAGTCCTAAGTGCAAAAAATTGCTAAACTATGACAGATTGTTTCTCACAATTTGTGACACCTACAAATCTTGTGTCTAAAATTATAGGTGCACATATGGTCCCTTCACAAGAATTTCTCTTAGTTTATTAAATCTCTAATCCATTTGACCATGGTGGCAATGTTTTAGAAGTTGCAAAAAGTGTCATTTGTGTTCAACGAAATGTTGTTGGTGTAGACACTAAAAAATGTCTTGAATCATATCATACACTCGAATCAGGCATAGTAACATCATTTCCTCTTGAAACCCATCCTCTTTTCGCTTAATTAATTAAATTAGCCTAGCTAATCAATTAATGACATCATTTTCACCTATTAACCTAATTCATCAAATTGGGTTAATTCACCTTCTTTTCATGCTAACACTTCGTCCTGTTAAATTAAATAAATCAAACTATTTAATTTAAAACCCTAAATCTTCTTTTTTAATTAAATAACCCTAAGGTATTTAATTAAATGTCATTCCACCTTTCCCCCATTCAGTAAATCATTTTATTTAATGAATATCATCTAATTCTTCTAATTCCCCTAATTGCATAATTAATATTGTTTATTATCAATTAAATCTAATCCCCCCAACTTGCAAGGGAATATTCCTCCTTTGCACATTCCTCCAAAAAAGGAATATTCCCATGGAATATTCCTTTGCATAATTTAATTTAGTTTTAATTAACTAAATATCCTTTTTCCTCACCCATGAGAATATTCCAAAGAATATTCTCTCTCCTCACTCATTTGAAAAAGGGGAATATTCCTTTTCTCAACAAACTTAGCTTCTTTAGCAAGTTAACTTGTGACCTCTTGTGCAAGTTAACTTGTGACCTCTTGAACAAGTTGAAAGTGTGTTTGTTTGAGGGAATGCGAACCCTTGATTAAATCTCATCTTTCATTCTCACCCATTGATGATAATCCATGATCCATGCCTCTTCTTTCTTTCATCCTTGACTGTTGATTGATCTTTTTGATCTCATCCATTCATCTCTTTTTACCTATTCTATAAATAGAGCTTGTCTCTATTGAATAGGGATCCATCTTTTAACATCAAATTTATGATATTAAAATCACTCACACTCACACTCATATTTAGCACACATTTAGCATCTTTTAGTTTATTTTAATTGCGTTGATTAGCTTTAAGCTTCCATTAATGGCTTCCATGATCACATAATGCATCCATTTATCTTGTTTATCAATTAGGGTTTGAATCTTCTAGCTTAGAATCCATTTAGATTAGCTTAGCATTTGCATATCTTCATCATTTTAGCATAAAATCATGTTCAATTATCTTGCGTCATGCTTATTTAGATTAAAATCTTGTTTACATACACATATCTCATTAGTTCCATCAATTTTCTTCAATAAAAATGATTGGAACAAGCTCATTTATCCATGAGATTGGGAAAGGGTTGTCATTCCACATCAACGTGACACCACTCCCACAACGGGATAAGTTTCAAATGGATTAGAGTAGACATTCAAATGCTTTCATAGTTTATAATACTTAGTTTTGACAAATGTTTAGTTTAACTTTCATTTGAATGATCTTGTTGAGATTCGACGTTAGTGGCTTCATTATGCTTCGATTCTCCATGGATCAAGCGTAATCGGCCCATGCTAATTCGTCCAATTGCATTTTGGCACTAGAAGGAGGGAAAAAAATCTTATCAAATTTAATCAATTTCTATCTCAAATTTCGTTCTTTCTGACTTTTACAGGAAACAACAACGCCCAAAAGAATTTCAGCGACGCATTTTGTTGGGCATCACCATATAGGGACGTTATCGTAATCTGAAACAACATGCCTATTTAATATCCCAACGCTGATTAAACAAATGGCAAGGCTAATACTTTTTAGAGGTATCAAAGATTTACAAATGACAACACACCTCAAAATGGAAACGCTATCGTGCTCATTATTTTCTCTACAGAGCAATGCCCAAATTCACCAAACCGATGCTATCATAAATAGCGATGCCCAACTCTGGTAAGAAATTTAACGATCATTTTTTAGTATGTGTTTTAATTTTTTTTACTTTATCAGATTATTAACATGCTTCTAACGTTGTTCTAGTTTTTAGACTAACGACATTTTGTGGGTTGGATGATACAAGGCGAAGTGAAGGAGCATTCTCATCTTTGAGTCTTATAATTGTAACAAGCGTTTAACGTTTTTGGAGCAATTATAACCCAATTTCTGATGCTTTTCATTTTATGCTTTAGGACCACAGTAATTTTCATTTGGGTTTAAAAAGAACACTCAAACAAGACTAAAATTGAACCCTCATTTCATCATTTTACTTTGGGTTTAAAATTGGACAAAACAACTTAACATTTCGTTTGGTGCATAAAATGAATTCATCTTAGCTTTAGGTGTTAAAATTAACGAGTGTTTGTTGTGTTTTGATTTACATCTTTGTTATTGAATGTGTATGCAATTCTCTTGTGCCATTCGACGATCTTGAGAAACATAAACATTCCTTAACACTTTGTATAATCACCTACATCTTTCAATTTGGATTAAAAATGAACCCCTTGCTAGTGTCGGGAAAAGGCGTGGTGTGTGTTCTCTCTTTGTTTCATGAAACATAGGATGATCAAACTACAAACATACTTCCTTGCTATTGTTTATCTTTAAAGGGCTTTCCTCCCCACTTCGAAAGGAGGGAACGACCCAAGAGAAAACAAGCTAAAGCCAAGATCTTCCAAGCCATTATATAAACAATGTGTTTGTGGAAAAAATCATAAACAACAGGTGCAGATGTGTCATACCGACAAGTATTACCCTTAGTATCTGTGTGATACGTCAAAATCTCTTCTTAGGAAGAGACTGGGAGGCCTCCCGATTCTCCATAATCATGAGCTAATCTTGCCACGTGTATGGCCACCTTGAAAAAAAGCCCTTATTACAAACCAACTGTTTAGAAGCCAAAAACCTTTATGCTTGCTGGTGCAGGAATGGTCATTCCAAAGCCGCCCCACATTTGTATTATTCATTGTTGAAATAGAAAAATCCTTAGGATCTTCAGATCTTCGAGATTTTGAGATTTGGTGGTCCTGAGAAGTGTGTGTTGTGGAGGGGAGCTAGTGTCACCAAATCTCTAGTTGTTCGCATTTTCTTAGTGTTTGGAGAAATCTGAGTGGGGATTCAACAAGTAGTATCTTCTAAACCTAGGATGGTAAATCCTTGTGAGTCAGTTTAATACTTTGCCTAGTTCCAAAACGTTGCAAACAAACATTCACAATCTTCCTCAAAATTTCAAACTCTTTGGTTTAAGTATGGATACCTTTTGAAATAGCCTTGATATTAATGCTTTTCCTAAGGATTTCTATCCTTAGAGATTTCTAAATATCTTGACTTATATCTCAATCCATACTTCCCAAAGTCAATATAAGCAATTATGCCTTGAACTTCATCCTTTTGACAAAATGGACCTTGTGAAATTTATGATGTTTTTGATGTAGACATCTAGTTTGAAAAACTTAATAAAGACAAGTGTTTGTGGTAAAATAAACTCATTAAGCAAGATAAATTGACAAATTGAACCCCACATGACCATTTGGCGACCGATCGCGCCAATTGAACAACCCAACCTTACACCCACTATTATACAAGGAAAACATTGCAAACATTGAGTCCAAAATCATTGATTTCTATTGTCAAAATCATTGAGTTCCAATATCCAAAAGTCATTGAATTCTATTTTCAAAATCATTGGGTTCTATTTCCAAAATTGTTTGAGTCTTATTTTACCAAAATCATTGAGTCCTTAGGGTTTGATCACTTTAGAGGTATAGCATGTTTCTCACTACTTTGGTCTTGGAAAACAAAGGTTCACTCTAGGTCAACATTGGGTCAGACATCTCATCCACCATTTCATCAAAATTTCATCCTTCAACTCACCAAACTTTGCAAAAATTTTGAACACACCAAAACTTTAGACTTGGACATCTATCAATCAAACCAACCCCTAAATTAGCTACTTTTGTATGTGAAATTAATCCTTTTCCGTGCATTTGGTTGAGTTAGTTATCATCTTTGGACTAGTTTATCTTGAAGGTCACAAGTCTACCCTAAAGATTCTCTAGCTCATAAACATCCTTTATCCAAACATCAAACATCAAACTCTTAATTCAAAAGTGTTGTCCCAAAAATATTTGTAAAGATCACTTCCCCCATATCATTCACCTTTTCATCTCCCATTATCACCATTCCTCCAAAATGACTTAGAACGTCCCTTCTACCTAAATTTGAGTCAACTAGAGAGTTCAAATATTACAAATCTCAACACAACTCTCCCATAGGTGACCCAAAATTTATGGTAACAATAAGATCACAACACAAGAGAATCATGGAGAAAGCCAAATTCTCATCTACCATCAGTGATCCCAATCCTCAAGAATTTGATCCAATAAGTCAAGTTACCCCATCACAACAACCCTCATCTCCATTAGAACCGTATGAGATAGAATATATCACAAATAATCCATTTGGACTTACTAGGGAATAAATCATGGAACATCGAGCCTTAGAAAACGTGGCTCCAATTTCCCCATCTTTTGGCGCACAATCATTGACACAAAGCATGACTTCATCTACGATTCAACCAACTCCATCTGTTGTGCCAAGTAAACCTTTAACATCTAGTCTTGCAACTAGGCTAGGAACCAACCTTGGTCTCACTTCCTGTCTAGGAACAAACACAACTGTGGGTATTCACAACACGACCATTCCATTAACCGCCAACCTTCCCCAAAACACAAGTTGGGCACCAACATTTGGCAAACCACTTACATTCCATGATGCCACAACAACCTCAACATTTTGAGTGCAACCATCTTCATCCATCACCACAAATACCCCAAGTATGCCTAATGTTACACAAGGTAATGTGGACCAAGTTCCTCAAGTAGGAAAACAAGGGCAAGTTAACACTCTCACACAAATTCAACCCTTGAAAAGTAGTTCCAAAAATCTCATTAACACATTGAAACAAGTGGTTACCCAAGCTACCCAAGTTAATCCACCATCCACATCAAACCCATCTATCATCAACCCAAATCAAAACAACACCTTGGTTACGAATCCCATCAACCAAGGTAATACCTTGATCCCACCTCAAATACAACAAGGGTACCCCTTACCCTTTTGTCAAGGGAACCCTTTCAATCAGTTACAAGGTCTTAATGTGTCATTACCATCATAATAATAAATGACACTAGCATCATATTTCCCCTGGGTACCCCACGTCATGCAAAACCAAATGACACCTCAATCTTACATTCCTCCATCCTAATCCACTATCTTGCAAGGGATGTTAAACCAAGCGAACCCAAAACCTCTCATCAACAATTTGCAACCCGCACAAGACATCAACACCCAAAACCTATCGTAGATGTCTCAACAACCACTGATCCTACATTGCAAGTGCATGCCTTAGTTTTACAGCAAGCACAACAAGCTTACCATCAAGCAATCCAACAACAACAAAAATAGAAAAAATCCTTAGTCGTAGAACAACAACAAGCACAACAAGAAGCCCTAGTAGCACAACAATAGTAGCAACAACAACAAGAAACCTTAGTAGCACACCAACAATAGAAAGCACAACAACAAGCAACCCTAACAACACAACAACAATAACATCAAGAAGCCTTAGTAACTCAAATACAACAACAAGCTCAACAATATGCCCAACAACAACAATTGCTCGCACAACATCAACAACAAGGTTTATACTATAACCCTCAACAAAAAATCGTCAACCCGAACACATTAGGAACATATATGCCTACACCATCATCGCCATATCCTACACCACCATACACCCCATACAACACTAAATATCATATCAGAATCTTGCATACAACCCATCCATCATCCAAACATATGTTCCTCCTCCAAACTCGCAAGATGATCTAGCATCACAACTTAAGGCATTATCACAAGAAATGTAGGATCTTCAAATGGGCAAGACAAAGAAGCCCCATACACATAACTTATGTCCCTATCCATTTTATTGAAACATCACAATGGTACCATTCCCTCCTGGCTTTGGAATCCCAAAATTTGATAAATACAAAGGGAGAGTAAATCCTATGGATCACGTCAAGGAGTTCAATGTCATGTGTATGAAGGATTCCTACAATGATTCTTATTTAATGTGCCTCTTCCGTCAAAGTTTAACAGGTCCTGCTATGGATTGGTTTTCACAGCTACCTCCAGGCATCAAAACCTTCTAAGAAATCATTGATAGATTCATAGATCACTTCTCCTTCAATATTGACATGGATGTGAGCTTATAAGAGTTATACACACTCAAGAAAAACAAAGGAGAAGCTTTTTCCAATTTCTTACAACAGTGGAGGCAAAGAGCTAGTAAAAGCCAGTGGCCCCTTCTTAACAAACAACAAGTGGGGATTATCATAGCAAATCTTGATCCTGATTTATCCTTCCACTTGAAGATGCAGTGCATTACCTCTTATGATGAGCTTGTCCCTAGAGCCCTTAACAACAAGAGAGCCCTAATCTCACAAGGAAACACACAAGTATATAGATACAACCACCCATCCACTAGTTCTAACAACAAGCCCCATTATTGGGCCAAGAAAAAAAATGTTACTAGTGATGGTGTTGTTGATGCAAAGATGGTCTTAAATGATCCTAGACAAGAAAACACCTAAACCATGAACACACAACAGCCATACACGTCACCATCAAATAATCAAACAACAATCAATGCTACAAACACTCAACGGGGACAACAAAGAACAAACAATGCTCCCAAGCGACAATTCACTCCTTTAGGGGAACCTATGGAGGATGTGTTGAAGCAGTTGATACATTCTAACCTTAGCACACTCCCAGATTTCTCAAACTATCAAGAGCCACAATTCAAACCTCGTAGCTATAGGGACAATCATTTTTGTGAATTTCATCGATACAAAGGTCATAACACACAAAAAAAAAATTAGACTCAAACATCTAATAGAAGATGTTATTGAACGAGGAGACATTGATGTCGATCAAAAATTTGGGAATGAAAATTTGAAAATTTACACAAACCCTATGCATGATCATACAAAAGCAAAATATTCTTGGGAAAGGCATCAACCTCAAAAAAATTAAACCATACATGTGATACCACGATGGGACATATTTATTTATCACAACATGAGGAATTAGACACACATCAAGATACTATTTAAAAAAAAAGTCCAAACCCATCAACAGTATTTAGCAATATTTTATACTGTAATGACATCAAGTGGATATCAGATTGTCATATCTCTCCTGCATATGACTCAATGATTGGACATGTTGAAGAAGTTCCAAATGAGCCAGAAAAATCCTTTGTTGCACCCATACCCACAAACTGTTGTGAAGAGTCTTTTATCGATGATATATCATCCACCCAAGGATCATGTCAAGAGGAGGCTCTTGAGGATAACAAAAGTTACTCTGAATCAAGTCAGGATCAAGAACCCCTATCCCTGGAGTTTCACCAAGAGCTAAGAGACATCATCCAAACCATTTTACACTCCAAAGATGTCCCTGATATCACCCCTGAGATGTTTCTTTCTAGCAGACATATAGATGTTCTTCATCCAAAACATGAGTCTCC